>CM017558.1:29867163-29890141 GCA_007844125.1 Sinonovacula constricta | reverse complement strand
AAAAAAAAAGTACGTTGTTAAAAACTATTGACTAACATAAACAACTAAAACAACGATTGAGGATAAGATGGCCCAATTATACGTTTATATGTACATAAAATGATCAGAATTTGCTAATACAATGTAACCTAGTCTACCCCTGTCGCAGTATTGACACAGTTCCTTGATTAAATACGTATTTCTGTCTTTGTGTAGTTGGTAAATGGTAAATAGCCATTATGCGTTATGTCATCGAATCGGGAACTAAGTGTTAATCTATGTTATCGTTATTTTTATCTTCGTTTTTTTTTATAAAATTATAATTTTATTTATGAGTAGCAACATTAGTGCTGAAATGTTACCGAATTCGATTTGTGCAAATGATGGATGTAGTAAGCACCAATCCTCCCCCTTATTCCGTACCGGTCCTTAAAATAAACAAATCTCACACCATAAATATAAATTTGACACTAGAAATGACATATACGTTACGTCCGATTTAATAGGTACATTACTGACATTATGAATCGACTTCGCAGTATGCTTCTTCCCACTATTTTATTTATCACCCCATTATTTAGCAGACTGACTTTGATGATTTTGATAGGATACGTTTGCATTTAACACGACAAGTAAAGAAACTATCCACTTCCTTGTGATTTGAAGAAAATGCGTTTTTTTAATCTCAGATAAAAAATATTAACTAGGAAGTTAAAACGATGCCTTAAACAACAACAAATACAACAACACAAATTGTCGATACCAATATCATCACATATCAAAGTGTTACCTATAATTTTGCAATTTATCGGCTGTCCATTTCCATAAAAGCATCCAGAATATTAGCGGCCAAGTGTCTTATCTTTTCGAGCAGACTCTATACAAACAGGCATATGATTTGGCGAAATAGTATATGTTGAATATATCGTTTCTCTTTTGTATTAAGAATATTTACTTGGTCGTTTCGCTCTTTCGCTTTCGGTATTGCCGAGGTTACAAAAAACAGTTTCACACTAATACTCAATGTACATATACTCAGCGCACGGCAAAAAATATGGTTGGAATGGGCAGGTTCAGCTTCTGTTGTTGTAGTAATTATAGTAATGCCTCGGGGAATTATGCGAGTACAACGTCCAATGCATCGCTAGCTGGCTGGAAGAGTTAAGCGGTATTTAACCCTTGTTTACAGCCCGTTAATTGCCCACTTACTGTGTAAGAAGCACTTGTATTATAAAGAATGGGAAAATACTTGTGCTATTTTTAGTTGTGCATCTATTGCTTTTCATCATTGTTTGCCCAGGTTTGCATAGGGTCCCTTGGTCTAGCCCATGTCTACTCAATTAGCAATGACACTAGTACAGTTCTGGAACCGTAACAGTTGTCACACGATACGATGTACGTACGGTGCGATTACGTTCGATGTACGATACCATGTGCGGTTTTTTACACGATACCATACACGTTACGGTTCGATACCATACACGATATGCATTACGAGAGAAAATCTACACGTCACGATGCGATACGTTGTACTCTTCGATACAACATACTGTACTGTTTCCGTTTACGTCACGGTGCACGAAATACCATGGCAAATGCGGCATGTTGTTAAAGTAAAGGTTCAATCAGCCTATTTATACTGTACCATCTCGGTTTAGTCTAAATCGTTCTGCCCCAATCGGCCCACTTCCAGCGCATATAGGCGGTAATGTTTTCACACCTTTCAAATGAGACAATATGACTATTTCCGTCTAAATGGTAAAATGTGTAGGCAAATGATAAGTAAGTGACGCCAATATGATAGCCTGCTTAAACATTGAACAAGTGTGTAAAAATGTATAATGTTAAGACAAATTAATTTAAATCTGTAATTTCCTAACATTCTTACACCACTCTTCTATACACGTATATTTCAATTTTCTACCCCTATTCCCCGCATTCGTATCTGCGTTTAACTGAAGTGAAATTTCACAGCCAGATTATGTGTGCTGGGATCTTCATACATGTATGAAATGTCTTCAGACCGGATGCAGGTGTTGTGCACTACAGCTAAATGACCACTGCCCGTCTAATTTGAATAGAAACGTTGTGTCATAAAAGTGGCAATTTGTATATGGGCTAATAATCGCTCGCGTGAATTGTAGGTACATGTACCGAATAACCTACATAAATGGACTAGCTGCTAGAAAATAAATAACATCAGAAACATACCATTGTCTCATACTCAACCATTTTTTCAAGCACTATTTAAATGAAAAATTCGGTAAGGAATAGTAGAATATGGGTCAATCGGGAAAAAAAAAACTAAACAAACTAAAAAGATAGAAACAGAGCTATTAAATAATAATTATATTATAATGAGACAAAATTGGACTAACAACCGACAAATTAACACCTCCACTTAATCCTTTCCATGTAGGGATCTAATCCATTAACATTAAAAATTTAGAAGACGTAATCGACGTAATTGATAAGATTATTCCCTTAGTTAAACTAAACTCAAATACTGAGTACTGAGATATCGCTACCCACATCCACATCTACACCGACGGTAGCAAGGATACAAACAAAAATGCTATAGGAGCATGAGTTATTATGATTGAAAATCAACAGAATAAATAAACAAGGCCAAAATAAAACTAAACACTAGACATTCTATATTAAGATGCGAACTGTTAATTATAACCCATAAAATGTGTTCAAATAGAACAAAATTGTCGATCAACAATAAATATTTACCCCAGCTCTCTTAGTTATTTACAAGCATTTCAGACAATTTATGGAAAGAATAGACAAGAACTAATGAAATAAATATATAGATTAAAATACTAAAATACGAATGTTAAGCAAAATCTCTTATATGAATTTGGAGATTTAAACTCACCATCATAATATAGCCTACGTTTAAATATTACTAGACTCAGACTCGGATCCAGCTACCTAGGTGAAGAAAGTAACCCCCCCCCCCCCCGCCAAAGAAGAACTAATAATACGCGCTCTTAATCTTTTTTTAGAATAAATGCGTTTCATTAAATAATTAATTAATAATATAGGATAACACCTACATAAATTATTACAATGCCCAACCGATATCATATCCAAATCAAATAACTAAAGTTTCAAAACCAACAAGACACGTGACGGGGTGAAATCTCTTTAAAATCTAAACAATCCTAATAAACCCATTCTCTGATTGGCTGGACCACTATTTGGCGGAAGATTATGACTGCTCTTTGTTATGCATTACGCCACTAAGAAACTGTTTCTTAAAATTTTCACCATTGAAATGTTTTCTACTCCTGATTAGAGCTGGAACTTTTTGAACTAAAAGTAAACATGAACTCGGTAGATTATAAACAAATAACACATTAAGTTACACACTAGTTACGAGGATGTTTTAAAGTGAAAAAAGTACGGGAAAAGTGTGTGAGTAGTTAAGCTGGGGTTGGTAATTCAGTTAGTTTAGTATATCGTATATAATATATATTGTAGTAGAGAATTAAATGTATTTAATTTATTTAATATCTTCTAGGTATTGAAGTGTTGCATTTGTATTAAATCTGCCTTTTTCCGCTGGTACAATAAGCAAAGACACGTGTGAATAATATAGTTATTTGAAGCTAATCTCTTGCTATTGTGTGCTGCCTTAACCAAAACAGCACGGGGTTAAAGTATTTCTCTATGTCACAGTAAGGACAGTTCCTTTTGGTGAAATTGCATTCTTTACCAGGGTAGCTTGATCCTTGTTTTAATTAAAAAAAACTATTCTAAACGGACGATATTGTGGCAGTAAATATTGAACTTAGAGTCCTACCAACATATCCGACTATCTGAATTTCTGCGTTATTTATTATATTTATTTTATAAATTATAGCTCTTTCTCCATGGCTTGGTATCCACCCTAGTTTTATAAAGGCATTGAGGTCTTTTGACAGGAGACTGTAAAGTCTATATTTGTCTACTGACTTGCTTGATTTTGCAATGATTAGATGTTATATCATTTTCTATTGTTACCCCAACGGTATCCCTTTCAGTATCCATACTGACGTCAAGGTACATGCCGATGTGCGCTAGTTATTATAGGAGAATATGTAAATGGCGTCATCATCCTAAAAAGACTTACAAAGGACCATTTCGTTATAAGAGGAAATCGATTTAAGAACAGACTAATTAACACCTCCGGTCAACACGTTAAGGATCAAACCAATTAACATAACGAACGGCTGAAAATCCTACTTCCTTTAAGATTAGTGGTGTCATAAAAGTGTCACCAATTAATTGGAATTAACACACGTGCACGTGATTGGCAGGGCGGGAAAATGTACGGAAATTAAGAAGGCATGATGACAGATGTTTACTGTTATTTATGAATATGATACTAGCACATTGTTTTGACAAACACATTCACACCTTAAACGTTTGATCACATCACTGGCAGAATAATAGTTATATTAATTTGTTTGCTACACTTGTGAACGTACTTTTATTGAATTTTCGTCGAGCACTGAATTGTTTTTATTTATTTATTTAAATTCGCATAAATGTGTATAAAATTTTCGCGTTTAAAATAATTGGCGAAGAGACTATATCAGTGTTGATTGTGCCCAGCGATGACATAGGTAAGCTAGCTTTACAATTAACTAACTTGTCGGAATATCAGAGATGATTCAACACCGTCCAATCATTTATTAACAATGTTCATTGTATATGAGCCGTATCATTTGAATCCCATATTTGAGACAAACCTCTTTTCCATAACCTGACATAGAGCTACATTTTGTTATAGCTAGTGTTTTTTTTCCCAGCTGTTTGTTTATTCTAATTACGTCTTACTACTCTTTTTTTCCATAAAAGCGTGGGCAAATAACCAAAATCCTAGTTTTCACGAATATTTTCCTAAACGTCCGTTCATATTCATTCTGCACATATTGTCATTCAAGTAATAAGTTCGAAGGTGTGCAATATTAATTTGCTCATCGATAGTATGCATGTACCGGAAATGTAATATATAGTTTAGTTTCTGTTTAGAACCATAAACGTCTTTTTGTACTTGTGAAGCATTTATTATGACATTTAAATTTCCTGTGAACTTTTGCATGAGCATGATAATGTCATTAGAAAAATGCCACAATATATGTATCTTTGTATTAAAGAATTGTGAGAAGGCACAGTGCAATTCTCCTTGTGTTACGTTACCATACTATACGTTCCGTTACGATATCACGGTCTTGTCATAAGCGTTACGTTCCGATACGATACGATGTACCATTTACGATATGGCTCGTTACGTTACTGCACGATAGGCCTATTACGTTACACGAATCGTTACGTTACCATACGATACGTTTACAATAGAAATACGCACGATATACGATGTTTTGGACAACTGATACGGTGCCAGGACTGTACAGCTGTACAAGGCAGTTGATGATGCTCGGATTGATGAAAAGTGAATGCGTATAACAAGCAAAGATTTAGCATCCGCTAAGTGTAGACCTAATACAACAAGCTAAGCCAGTTCTAGGTTATAACTGGCATAACCGTCAATGTTTTAACATCAGCTAACTGTAGCCCTAATAAAAAAGCTTGAAACCATGTCTAGGTTATAAAAAGAATGACAGGAACAGTTTTCACATTCGCTAAATGTAACACTAATGCAACAGGCTAAACCAGTTCTAGGTTATAATTGGCATAACAGGCAATCTTATAACATCAGCTAACTGTAGCCCTAATGAAAAAGCTTAAAATCATGTCTATGGTTATAAATATTATAACAGGGAAAGTGTTCTCATTCGCTAAGTGTAACCCCAATGCAACAGGCTAAACCAGTTCTAGGTTATAACTGGCATAACAGGCAATGTTTTAACATCAGCGAACTGTAGCCCTAGTACACAAGCCTAAAACCATAACTAGGATATAAGTGCTATAAGTGCTATAACTTTAAACCTAATGCAACAGGATACAACATTTAATATCCAGGTTCATTCGATATAACAGGCAAAGTTTTATCATCAGCTTAGTGTAAACCTAATACAACAACATAAAACCATATCTATGTTACAACTGGTATAACCGACATAGTTTAATCTTCAGCTCAGTGTAAACCTAAGCAACAGCATAAATACTATGTCTACACTATAACTGGTATAACAGGTATAGCTTTATTTTCAGCTAAGTGTAACCATAAAGCAACTGGGTGAAGCAAAGTATAGGTTATAAACTGTATGACTGTCACCTTTTTATCATCAGCAAAGTGCAATCCTAATGCAATAAATAAAACAATGTCTATGTTATAACTGGTATAATTTTGCGGTTTGCTGTTTTAGTGATGGATGGATCTACAAGCTTTGCCTTTGAATACCTAATTATACTTTCAATAACTGTATGTAGTTCATAGAACCATAACGTAACTTTAACATGGTCCTGACATATTTGCAGAACTATATTTCTATGTTATATATGAAGTTTTGGGATCTCTTAGTTTACAATTTATTCCTAGACAGAACACACATGCACATCTCTTATTCACTTTACTTTGCTATTTCTGTTGATAACTATTATGGCAGGATCAAGTTAACATTGTTGTGACTACATTTGAACGAGCATGGGATATTAATAACTAATATATGGTAAGGAGTATTTAAAACGCATTATTGATAAAGAACTTAGGAAATCTAATGAACGTCTAACACAAAGAAAAGCCGTTGTGTGAAATAACCATTTCGAAATGTGATATTGTCATCGTAGCATGGCATAATACACCCTATTTCCCATTTTTTAATGGAAAGTAATGGATCACATGATTCCTCTTGTTTTCTTTTCAATACACTCATTACATATTTTCTTATATTACACTAGTGTCATACAGCTTTTAATAAAGTCGTCGACATCACCATAATGCAGGTCGTCCCATACCACTATTTCACATAATACATGTAGTGTTTTTAAAATTTCGTACAATCATATATTGGCGGCTAAAATCAAGTGATAAAAAGAATATAACAGTCGTTGTCATTTAATACAAACATTTTTTTAACTCGTCAAGGAAACATGAAAGTAAGCTCGCAATACTATCACTTTTCCTTAACGTGTTAATAAATGTTTGTATTAAAAGACAAGGAGTGTTAGATCACCTATGTATTGCCTATGCTAGTATACTCTTTGTAATGAAAATTTATATTTATAATTTGTCTTTTTTATCATATCAAGCACAATTGTTCATTATTACCTTATTAAACAAAATACAAATTGCTGTGAGTTGTCGTTTGGTGTATCTTGATAAGTGTATAGATTGTTTTGGAAAGTATTTGTCTCGATGTCAAACAAATAACATAACAGGAAAGAAAAAAACGCTTTGCTTTTATTTAACTGAATATTCATGCGCATTTCTTTCCGTATCCCGGCCGCGGTATTCGAAGCGAAATTCAACATCTTAATTTATTTATGTTGTGTCATAACCTGATATTATGTTGTGTCATAAACTGATAAAATAACAATAAATTGAAAGTTATATGATTCAATCTTTCACATATCGGGAAAAAACAATGAAAATATAATACTTACGTGTATGCTTTTCATTACTGTGAATAAATATGTATATTATAAATATATAATTATTCAATCTATTAATATGTTGATGAAGCATAGTTAGTCGTTGCTAGTGGGGTTGTCTTTTCTTGTGTTAGTATAAAACACAGACAAAACGCAGCAGAATTAAAATAAATCCGTATATTTACCATATCTCCATACCTTATCTTTTATCTATCTTTAACCCCTTTCATTAAGAGTTCGGCTTTATTTTTTGTTTTTCAAATAAAACACATTCGTTTATCGCTATCAATTTCATTGACTTCACTCATATCTTCATTCAAAATGTCGTTGTTTATGTTAGGTTAACTTCTACTGCAGTACGTTAGTACGCTATAATTTATAACCTCTTCAATGCATAATTATAGGAATCAATGTCTGAGCTGTCGATTCAATATGTTGTTTATGAATGTTTGAATAACTACTACTATTAGAACAACAACAACTACTACTACTACTACTTCTACTTCTACTACTACTACTACTACTACTACTACTACTACTACTACTACTACTACTACTACTACTACTACTACTACTACTGCTCTACTACTATTACTACTACTATTACTACTACTACTATAACTGCTGCTGCTAATAATACTACCATTACTTATGCTGATACTACTACTACTACTACTACTACTACTACTACTACTACTACTACTATTTCTACTACTACTACTACTACTACTACTACTACTACTACTACTACTACTACTACTACTACTACTACTACTATTACTTCTACTATTTCTACTACTACTACTACTACTACTACTACTACTACTACTACTACTACTACTACTACCACCACTATTACTTCTTATAATCGTCATCATCATCATCATCATCATCATCATCATCATAAATAATATTATCACCATCACCAGCAGCTCCAGCAGCACCAAAACCATCATCATAGACAATAACAACATCATCATCACTAAAACATCATCACTGCTACATCACCATCATCTTAACCATAAACATCAATTGTATTAATTTTAACACCAGCAAGAACAGTTACAATAACATTACAACAGTCATATACTTCATTGTAAATACAACATCTTGCATAATCGTCCTTATACAGATTTCTTGTGAAGTCTAATTGGACAAATATCATACATGACAAATATAACATTTAAAAAGATTATGAGTGCTATATTATTCAGTGATGTGTATATCTCTACTATACTGCTTGACATAATAACCGTAATTTAAACTGGTTATTCATCAATGTATTATTCACATATATATCTATATGTTTTATAGTTCAATTAAAATTCTATGAAAAAGTATACGATTCTTTAAAAATGTTTAAGAAGATCAGCTCTATTGAATTATCTCTAGATGTTTTAGGGATAAGGCAAACAAACAAAAAACGTTCAAACAACATGCACGAAATTTATGTAAGGTGTTAGGAAATTAAAATACTCTAGTGACACACCACATATAAAAAGTAATACTATATGACAAAACTGAATAAGTTAATAACGTTTAATATAATACTTATTAACGAAATAGACAAGGAAGACCCTGGTGAAAAAACTGGTGTCGTTGAAAGACAAAACACTTCATTAAAACCTAGAATTTCGAACGATGTAGAGCTAAACAAAGAAAAGAAAAGAATGCCAACAAATGTGCATGTTAATATTATAAAGCATCGTCAAAAATGTAATGCAAACATACCATAAGAATATTGTTATCACCTTTGATAATAGAAAGTGACTGCTTGCCTTTGCTATTTTTATGTCCATTTTTTTCTTTGCTGTAATATTCATTTTGTGATTTGTTCACATATTTCTGATGTCTTTATGTCTTTTTTATCGGCTGTCGTGGTAAAATCACAGCTTTTTAAACTAAAATTGATATATAATCTAGAACACTTTCTATATCCCGTTTACCTGGACCATTTTAGGTTTTGCCATTAACGTCCATCTAAACTCATGGTAAAATACTAATTTATGGTTATTTATTCAAGGAAAATTTAATGTCTAAACGTTTTCTTTATAGATCGGTGTACTACCAAATTCTAGCGAACATTAACATTGATACATCCTAAGGCGACCCCCCCCACCCCCCAAAAAATCTATTTTTGCGCAAGCGAATTCAAAAATTTGCTGGCTGTTTTCCAACCAATGTGTTCAGAATTGGAGCTCTTCCCGGTAAAAAGAGTTATCAACGTTTCAGGAAAGGAAATTTTATATGTACTGGCATCTTATTAATTTGCCTGCAGTGACGTTCTAAACGTAGAGCAAACACTCAGAATCTATGTCTTTTTTCTATGGAACTACGAAGCCATGCTTTGTCGCTTAGCTCCTGCGCTTTCGCTTTTTTTTTAAGTTACTCAATGTAAACAAAGCATCCACACAATTGTTGTCAAAATATGGGCGTTCAGCTAGTTTTGTGAAAGCACATCAATGCAAAATATATGCTTGCAGAATTATATGCATCGTAGGTCGGCTAGAGGAATCATTTTAAAGTTAAATCCGCCTAGATCACATTTAAAATCAATCCGATACATCCGTCGTAAGACAATAGCATATTTACAACAAAATATACTGTTTTGATGTCAGACATTCATATAATATCGTTGGACTTTGATCTGTAAGAATTTACCAAAGACCAAAAATTTTCACTTTAACTGTTCACTGTTTACATTTAAAACTTGAATTAACCGAATAAGTATTCAGCGCAACATACGCGGAATCCACATTCAGTCCTAAGCCAGGAACGGGACTCAATCTTCGCAGTGAAAAGCTAAGCAGGAAGACTTACAAATCGGCGACTCTACCTGTAAGCCTCGGGAGCCCCTTGTATACTTTATTTTACATTTTTATTAATTAATCTGAAATGATATTTATTTGGCTTGATTGGGATACTTTTCCGATAAAAAATGTTTCGAACGTATATTTACATTCACATAGTACCATCTGGTTGAAATAAGTAATGTAAAACTATATAATACAACGTTAAAGAAATACATGAGATGGATTGCATTCTTGCGAAAAAGAATCATTTAAAACAAGACAACATTTACAAAAACCTAGAAATTTTTACCAGGCACAGAAATAAACCAAAACTCAATATGATAAAGTGCAACAACAAACACTATTTCTAAACAAATAGGAATTTAAACAATCAGGATTGGGCAAAATGTCCTACAAACTTACATGTACCATACACATGGACATATCCCAGAAAAAAAGACGTACATCCCAAAGCTGCTCCTCATCTCAAAATTGGGCAATTTCCCGGTCTGAGGCTCTAATTAAACTGTATTAATAGGTAAAAAACAAAATAAAATATTGAACTTAAATTCGGCTTGCTATAAGACTTCACAGATACAATTCATGTATCTACAATAACAAGAAAAGAAATAACTAAATGTTACCAAGTGTATTTCTTAAAGTGAAAGAGGTACTTACACTGGAATCCAATATATACAAGCGTGATGCAGAGTCTACATATTGAGGATTATTATTTATTTATTTGCATCTTTTAATCAATTACAATGTGTTCCTTCTTTCTGTTTGTCTAATGTTGTGTTTTTATGATTTCAGTAATTTAATATAGGTAAAGTGACCAAAACTGCAATGAGAATTCAAAAGAAAACAAATCATCTTTGGAGAGAATATGGCACTGACGAGATTGCTGTCCAATAAGTGCACTTTGAAAATCGAATACAATTATCAACAGGGACATTAAAACGCTGTTTTTTATAAAAACAAATCCAACAACACAACTTGTCGATAACAAAAGC
Organism: Sinonovacula constricta; assembly: GCA_007844125.1. NCBI lineage: Eukaryota > Metazoa > Mollusca > Bivalvia > Cardiida > Solecurtidae > Sinonovacula > Sinonovacula constricta. Next base: position 29,878,806 of record CM017558.1, on the reverse strand, counting down.
AGTTGCCTTATACACAAGACAGAAAATATATTGTAGACATAGCAAAATTCTTACACAGAGTAACCTTTCTACAACTCTTTTATCTAGTTCATCATAGTTTTGACAATTCACGCCTAACTTTAAACTTTGTGAAAAAGTTCGTTTAAGACTAGTGATGATAGAATAGTTGAATTGTAAGCATACATGTAAAAATAAAAACGATATTTTAGCAAATTTAAGAAAAATATTCATACTTGAGCAAAGTACGGTTTTATTTATCTATATTTTACCTTTTATCGGCTGTCCATTTCCAAAAAGCATCCAGAATGTTATCTCTCTTAGCGAAACGGCTTGTCTTTTCGATCAGATTGTATATAAACTGGCATCTGATCGTTCGAAATAGTTGGAAAAAACACCAAAACGTCAATATCTTTTCTCTTTTGCCCTAAAAACATTTGCTTGGTCGTCTCGCATTTTCGCATTCCTTAATGCCGAGGTTACAAGACATAATTCCAAATTAATAGTCAATGTACCTAACCCATCGGGCAAAGTTATTGCCGAAATGGACGAGTTAACCTACTTGTGTTGTAGTAATGCCTCGAAAAAATATGCGAGTACGCATTCACTTAAATATTTATCTCCGACGCGTCAGACTTAAGACAGCGGTCTTGAAAAAGAAATATCGTTAAATAAATGCCATTTAAATAAGACTATATGTAGAACAAATTATAGTGGAATTAATACATGATGACTTCTGAACACAATTAACATTTTCACCGATTAAACGTTGAACCTCCTTTGACCTTGTTCACAGTCAGTTAATTTCCCTATTATTTGTACAAATCACTTGTATTAGGAAGAGAGGCCATACACTTAGCGAGTGCTATTTTCAGTGTTCTTTCTGTTTTTCCATGTTGGAAGAGATTAGCATACGGTCGAGCCCATGTCTACTCCATTGGCCATAAAACTAGTACTGGTGTACAAGGAAGTTGCTTATGCTCGGATTGCTGATAAGTGTATAAGTATAAGAGTCTTTATTATCCGCTTAGTGTGAACCTAACGCAGCAGTCTAAAACATGTCTATGTTATAACTTTTATGTTTGACACAGTTTAAACATCCGCTATATGTAAACTTAACGCAATAGGATAAAACGATGTCTAGGTTATAACGTGTATAACAGGCTTAGTTTTATCATCAGCTTAGTTTAAAGCTAACGCAAAAGTGTATAACCATGTCTAGGTCGCAACTAGTATGACAAGCACAGTTTTATCATCTACTCAGTGTAGAACTAATGCAACTGCCTAAAATCATGTTTAAGTTATAATTGGTATAACATGCATAGTTGTATCATCAGCAAAGTGTAGATCTAAAGCAACAGCCTAAAACCATATCTAGGTTATAACTGCTATGACATGCATAGTTTTATCATCAGCTGAACGTACAATTAATGCACCAGGCTAAAACCATGTCTACAATATAACTTGTATAGCAGGCAAAGTTATATCTTCCACTAAGAGTAGGCCTAATGCAACAGCCTAAAGCTATGTCTGTTGTATAATTGGTATAACAGACCAATTTTGGTAAATGGCTAAGAGTAATCATAATGCAACAGGCTAAAACATGTCTAGGTTATCACTGGTATAACAGGCAAAGTTGTATCATTAGTTATGTGTAAACCTAATACAAGAGGCTATAGTCATGTCTACAATTTAACTTGTATAACAAGCAAAATTTTATCATCAGTTTAGTGTAACCCTAATGCATCAGCCTAGACTATGTCTAGGTTATAATGGTATAATATACATAGAGGATCTGACATGAGTCAAGGCAAAATTATATTAAACTCGCCAGAGGCTCGTACAATATCATTTTGCCTGAACTCGTTTAATAAATGTTTGTATTAAATAACAACGAGTGTCAGATTCTTTTTAGCACATGGTTTTTGTCCTCTTTCACTAGAAACAAATACCCGTGTAGATCTACATGCCGGTTCAAAAATTAGAACGATATTCTGACGTCATTTAACCAAACACCGCATCAAAGACCGTTTGAGTTCATTCTTGCGCTGTACAAAATAGTACCATTTATTGTCTTTAATTGAGAGTCCAAACAACCTTTTCAGCTAAATAATTTATAACAATAAACAGTAAACACGTGAAAGTGCGTGAGCCAGAACGTTTAAAAAGCGGTTAGTGTGAAGGCCACTATTCAAATTTAATTTGATTCCGGGTGCTATGGTTAGTCAGACGTCTTTCGGATGGAAGTCCAGAAGCCTTAGCTATACACTTCGGGATGGCGGTAAGTTTATTTATACCAATAATCAATCGTGACACTTGAACCGACAAAAAAGCTGTCATTGTCTTCCAGTTTGTTTACAAATTCGGCGGATGAATACCAAATAGTCACGCGAAGCTGCTAGCCAATCAAATTGCAGGAAAAGCTGTATTACACTAGTCTATTACAAAAAAAAATATAACATGGGTATATTAAATGGAAAACAAAGTAAATCATGTGATAAAAAGTCTTATCATCAACTAAGTTTAAACCTAAACCATATCTAGGTTTAGATGGTATCATTTTGCGCTGCATGTTTTAGTCATGGATCTACAAGCTTTGCATTTGAATTCATAAATACACGTTCACTATCTATATATGATTTATAATATATGTTATAACTTAACATGATCCTGGTATATTTGCAGAAATTCATTTCTGCGTTATAAAATAAGTTTTGGGAACAGATATTTGGTGGGAAAACAAATGGAATAAGCATCATAATTTATATTTTACTTTTTTCAAAATAAAAACAGATCAAAATTTATGCATGTATTTATAAAGTATTTTCGAATAGACGTGATTTATCATCGTCAAGAAACTGCATAATGGTGGCATATATTATTAACTCACGTAGTATTAAATTGTAACTGATCTGGGCATCTCCTTCATGCTGGATTGTTCATCTAAGATTTCACCCGCTATGCTTGCCATTTTTCGTCTGAGTTGACAGTGATATCGGTCAGGATTTATACTCACCCACCCTGACAGTATGCAATACCGCTGTGAGGCAAAGGGAATACAAGTAAATCTTTAAATTCGATTGTCACCTTGCTTAATTGGTGGTACATTATAACTGTTCGTCGAACTTATCAACACGTCATATCCAATTAACAACTTCAACCAACCAATTAACGAAGCCAAACACCTGGTGTTGCTGGCTTAACCTCCCTTTGCAGTTTTGACAGGTGACCATACACAATTGCCGACCTTTGTTTGTATGTATGTGATGTAAATGGGCTTTGGATAAAATATGTGAAGAAAGCATTAAAGCTGAATGTTAGAGATCAAAATTGACTTTGAATAATGCAGAAACTGTGATTAATGGAAATAAATAATCAGAAGTTTTCTAGAATAAATTATGTAAAGAAATATTTGGGACCGGCCAATAACTGCGAATAATGCCTCGGCTTCGAAATTCCAGAGTTTGAATAACCGAAGTACGACTATATTAATTCCGGTGAAAATTGTTTGTCGTTGACAAAGAAAACACTTTATGAAAGCCTCGAATTTCGAACCAAGTAGAGCCAAAAAAGTATGCCAATACAGATGCATGTAACTATCACAAAGCATAGTCAAAAGTATCGTATAAACGTACCATATACATGAACATAAACCAGAAGAAAGACGTAAATCACAAAAGTGTTCCTCATTTCAAACGTAAACGATAAAAATGAGCACAATAACATTCAAAACTTATCTAAAATTCAGCTTATTATAAGACTGCACGAACACGATGCATTTACCTACCAAACACGGATGGACATAACTGATTGTTAGCTATTGTCTTTCTTAAAGTGAGAGAGATAATTAAAGCCGGAAACGTATGTCATGAATCAGCGACAACATGTGGTTAATTGTATAATTACATTATTTTATAGCTTTTGACTTTCGTTTGTATGGTGTTGTGTTTTGTTAATATGATTCAAGTATTTAAATATAATATTTTATATTTACAAAAGTAAAAGCACTGCAATATTAGGACTGTGCCCTACTTGGGGGAAAAACCTCTGAAATGAAGGAAACAAATGCAGCGATAGAAAAAAAGTGACTTAACTCTACTTCAAAATGTGTCTACACTGGTACACATTGCTAATTTTCTTGTCTAAATAGCACACACACTGGGACACAATATGGGATGGGATTAGGGGTTAGCCGGCATTTATGGACTGAACCCCGCCGAGACATTATACTGACACCGACGAGTCAAGCCTAATGTTGTCTCCTTAGCCCCGAGCGTTAGGAGGGAAGGAATTACTACCAACTTTAAAGTCTACTGTTTGACCCGGGGTTTGAACCCACGACCTCCCGATCCGCAAGCCGACGCTACCACCTGAGCTATTGCGTCCGGTGGGACACATTGTATGCATGTATGTATGTATGTATATATGTATGTATGTATGTATGTATGTATGTATGTATGTGTACATACATACACACACACACATACATACATACATAAATACATACATACATACATACGTACGTACGTACGTACGTGCGTACGTATGTACGTACGTATGTATGTATGTATGTATGTGTGTATTTGTGTATGTGTGTATGGGTGTATGGGTGTATGTGTGTATTTGTGTATGTGTGTATGGGTGTATGGGTGTATGGGTGTATGGGTGTATGTGTGTATTTGTGTATGTGTGTATGGGTGTATGGGTGTATGTGTGTATTTGTGTATGTGTGTATGTGTGTATGTGTGTATGTGTGCATGTGTGCATGTATGTATGTATGTATGTATGTATGTATGTATGTATGTATGTATGTATGTATGTATGTATGTATGTATATGTGTATGTATTTGTGTATATTTGTGTGCGTGCGTGCGTGCGTGCATGCATATATGTATACGTCATGTATTCCATGTGAGTTATATATCTCTTGTAAGCGTCAATAAAATAAATAATTAAACTTGTAAGTGTTGTCTATCTTGTTCAATAAGTATTCAACAAGCCGTACGTAGCGCCATCTAAGTAATGCAAGCAAGTCCATTTTGTTTTTGTGTTTCTGTCTGAAAACGAGTATCTTCGTGAACTATATACGTGGACGCCATCTTCAAATAAATAAATTGTGTTGCTTGGACAATAAACCCAATAAATAATTATTCTGGTCTATAAATATAACTGATATGTCTTTCTTACTACGACTTAAAAATGTCTATGACACTTATGTGAGCGAAAAGGATCGTTATGGCCCTATTGTCCTGTTTATGTTCCAAAAAGCAAGGCCTTGATCAACCACAATACATAGCAGAATGAAGTATATCCTCTTACCACTATATATTATATATATATATATATATATATATATATATATATATATATATATATATATATATATATATATATATATATATGATAACTAACTGTCCTTCAATGTTAAATTTCATTTGCATTTGTCAGTCACAAACAAAACAATATTTGACATTATAGTAACACAACAATTTAAATACCGTAATGTTGATTTTCACCCATGTGTGGTTCTGTTTGTCTGAGGTTAAACGTCGAAAGCCCCATTAACATGTCACTATTTAGATGCAGCATGCAGGCTGCATGTATTTTTATTCAGAAAAAGTACATTTGTTATGGTGGTTCCATAAACCAAAAGCCCTTTAGACGTACAGTTTCATCATATAACATGTTAAGCCAAAGTCTTTATGAATGTGCTAGTACGTCTCCATCATTGTTACTAATGCTCTCATTGTATGGGTAGTGTACATACATAATTGTGTGGTAACATGGAGGTGGGGGAGGGGTAGTTTAAGAGGATTAAAATGATTGCAAGTAGACATAAAACATTTCTTCTTCATATTACTAACATTTTATGTCTTGTATAGGTTTATATTTAGATTGTTTGACATTTATTCCACAACATTCTAAACATTACTTTGATTTTAAGATTTATGTAAGATAATAAATAGTATCTATATAAGTAAGATGTGATAAAGATAGACACGTCAGAAAGAAGAAACTGAAATTAGAAATTGAATATGTGTTTTTAAGAAAATTGCAAGGAAGTGAATATCAGGGTGGAGGATTGCAGGCTTTATTTAATTGCTGTTTGTTTTAATATCATTACCATGATTTAGGTTGTGCTTATTGAAAAAGAAATAATACAAATTAAACATTATTGTTTTTAGTATGACCTTTTCCTCCACACTAAACTGCTTTCTTCTTTCTATTTTGCCTTCAGCTGTCACCAGTGTAGAATGGAGATACAATTTGCTGCTTTCTTTATGTTGATATACAACCCCCCATCATCGTATCAGAAACTTCTGCGCCTTTGCAGGTTGCAAAGAAAATAAATCATATTTTACATAAGTTCATTAAGTTGATGAGGAAAAAGTAATAACGAGATACGTTGTTCTTATATAGGGTATAAGCAAAATATAATACAATATGTGCATTCACTGGAAGACAACAATTTCCATAATTGCTGTTGTTTTTTAATCAAAGTTATTTGTTGTCAAATGTAAAGGCACACTAAATAACACATATGTTGATATTGGCAACTTTAAGCAAGTACTGTAGGAAAATACCTAGTTTTTAGTATTATGATTTATGTTGTGCTAATTTTGTCTATTATCCGTCACAGCTATCTACTCAAATCAAGTTTTCACTCTCAATGGAATACAAACCCATGCCTTGAAATTAAAGTCGTGTATTTAACAAGAAGTCGCTCCCTAATCACAACGATATTTTATAAAACAATGTAAGTTACGTATCCATTTAATCTACCATTCATAGTAAAATGTTATTGACAGCTGTAAACAAAAAACTTTACAAACGAAACTCGCGACAGCACTAGACTATACGTTTTGGACAAACTTGTTTTATTAATTTCTGTAAATTTATTTATTTAAGTACAAAATACGCCAATATAGTCTTCAGACCAATATTTGAGGTTACAGGACAGATATACTGATTTATGTTCGCTACTTGGCAAGACAGAATCAATATAAATATAAACTTGAAATTCCATTTGGGCTGCAGAACACCAGTAGTTTGACAAGGAAATTTGTCATGGGACTTACTGCACGACTGTATTTGGCCATAATTATTTTGAGCACATTTGTCTCACTGTTATGCATTTTATAATCAGAAAAACGTAACAGTTGAGCTGTGAAGTTGCATTTAGTGACATATTTTAATGAAAGACTGGGTAGCTGCGGCAAAAGCTTGATATCACTTGCTATTTTCGCTTCACAATTTTATCTCATATCTAGGTTTCTAACTGTTTGAGTGATTGATAAACACAATTCATCATACCTTTCCTGATTTGTCATTGAGCTTTGCATTCTCCGGCACTAATTCATCTCACACATAGGATAGTCATCTGTAGCGTTTATGTTCTCGTTGCCAGTAAACCCATATGAAAATTATGTTTAAGCTATATATTTAAGCAGATTTATTGAATGAATTATATATTTGTAAGCCTCCTCACGATTCGAAAATGCTAGCTGATCGCTATACAAACTGAGCTAAAGAGTCTCTAAGAATAAACTACTCTTGAAACTTCTACACTGTTACACTTTCCCTTAGCACACAGTTAGTCAACCAGAACCACATCCCTGATTCTACTACTATACACAACCGTTTAATTATACAACACATCCAGGCTACTGCACAGTTGGCCATGACGCAAAATATAACAGGCGCAGAAGTGGCGCGTCCAAGGCAATTCAAACCACAGGCCTATTTAATATTAGCATAATAATATATGACACATTCCTGTGAGCAATAGGAGATCTGTTAACAAACTATTAATGAATCTGCGTCCGAAACACTATCATAAAATCTACTATTTTGTTGTTTATAGATCCGATTTACATGTTCTTTATAATTCATTTGCTATGATAACCGTGGGACACCTCCCAGTTGTGAACAACGATTATAAAGTGTCAGTAATAAGATAACTTGAAGTTGTAACAACATATTCATAATCACTGTGTTTATTGGTGAGTTTTTTATATTACTCAAAACGGTCTTTAATATTTTATGAATGATTTACGTGACCGTAGTGAACTGTCATCAGCATGCAATGGATACACGTTTTATAATGGTCCAACAAGAAACAAACACGTACCGTTCGAAAAAAAGTCGTATGCATACAGAAACAAGTTTCCAAATACTGAGAAGCGAAAGTAAATTATTGACCTATTGATAAATATTTTTTCTAGTTTCGTCCTAAGATTGAATAAAGTTCTGGAGAATTTTCCTGATATATTTTTATGCTAACACATTTTTTTCTTGTCGCTATCTCTTTGAATCAGATAAACAAGCTTTTCGATTCAAAATCTTTCATTGCAATCGGTGTCTAAATAAGATTCTACTTTCCTCATTTTTTTAATAGAGAGCTATATTTTTTCATGCAATGGGGTTTTCTACTTTTTTAGGTGAGTTCGAACTAATGGTAACCTTAAAAGTAATAAATACAATTCAAAGTTTAATTTCTGGTAGTATTGTTTGACTTCCAAGTTTAGTTAACATTTTCATTTAGTTCGCTCTTTTATGATTTGTTATTTTAACAAATATTGTTTGTTTCAAAACGTAAAATTGCGGTGTAATTACATGTCCAAGCATTAAACAATCATTGTTGAATGCATTGTTACATTTCTAGACATATAACACGCAAGAATAAAAGGTATTTAAAATCAGAAGGGCAGCTGTAAGATCTTTCCACATAATGTCATCTGCCCGATCCTGACTCAAACCCACACGTTGAGAGGCGAGCAGACAAGACTGTCACTCGACCACGAACAAGCAAACAATAAAAATGCCTTATTAAACAGAAGGCAAATTTTCCACAATTCGTTGTGCTATAAAACAAAAACCTTTGAATGCGCGTGACGCGAGTTGCCACACATTTTTTTTATAGCAGTTTACTGTTATGGGTTTATGTTTTTAGTTCTTAGTTTCGTATACCCCAACACCATGTTTACTTTCATCGGCGAGTCCCGGCAAAAGGGACACTTGCTTTGAGACCAGAGAGCCAATAAATGGACTAACAATGGCGTAAATACGCAAAATACCGTTAGACATTGGGGACATGAGGTAGTAAAGACTGCCTATTACTAAGCTAGTGACAATTTACAACATATACCGTCTTTTTCAAATAATATCTCGCATCATCATAGCGACAGATTTTCTACTCAGTAGACTATTTTGCATGTCAATATAATTGTGTATTAAACAAGAAGAAACGCTTAATGAGAAACCTTGTGCCAAATCCTTACATTGAATGAATTAACACATCGTGTTTACCGTTATTTCGAACACGGATTGAGCGTGTGTCATGCTTTTTTCTGTATATGCAATTTAAGGCTAAACACGTGTTTTCCCCTGTATTGATTCAAAGCAGAATATGAAAATGATTTCTGACCGCATATTTCAGTGTTTTAGGAGCTAGACAAGTTAACTCAAGATTTTGGTGGCTTGTTTTGATGATTCCTTTGGCATGTTTATACTTTATCAATTGCAAAATTGCAATTGCAAACAGTTTAGATAATACACAAGTTCGTGATGTTTTTTCCTTCTTTGTTCTTTTTCTTTATCAAAGTATCTATGTAACTGAAATCAATTGTAAAAAGAAGCCAACTTGACCTGAAGTTTAGTTATTCAAAGATTAGATGTGTTAAAATATATTTTCTCGTTTTATATGTTTAGCTGTGTTTTGTATATTTATTAATCCGCGTTAGTATAGTATAGTATAGTATAGTATAGTATAGTATAGTATAGTATAGTATAGTATTATAGTATAGTATAGTATAGTCCAATATAGTATAGTATAGTATAGTATAGTATAGTTCGTATAGTCTAGTATGTAGTATAGTATAGTATAGTATCGTCTAGTCTAGTATCGTCTAGTAGCGTAGAGTAGCGTAGCGTCGCGTCGCGTCGCGCTCTCTCTCTCTATCTCTCTCTCTCTATATCTCTCTATCTTCTCTCTCTCTCTCTCTATCTCTCTCTCTCTCTCTCTCTCTCTCTCTCTCTCTCTCTCTCTCTCCTCTCTCTCTCTCTCCTCTCTCTCTATCTCTCTCTCTCTCTATATATATTTGAGCACACAGAGCCCACACAATGAAAAGTAAGATAAGACGCAATGACAAGCTTTGATATAAATAAAATCGTCCATACTTGAAGTTTTATTATTATGCTAGCAAATTTGTTTCACAGAAGTCACACAAATCCAAATGGTATTTTAGGCAACTATATAAAAATTGTTGCTATTCGATTAAAGGTTTTTACACTAGAGTGAGTAACGAGATTTGTTTTCTAATTTCCCAACATTCAATACATTACATTTCATAGAAAACAGTGAGGGTATCTGATGCAGTTGACTTTGCCAGATCAAGCGTACTTGAGATAACCTCAAAATGAGTGATGGTATTTGTATTTACTGCTGACAGCCGGTTCAACAAGGCGATGCCATTGGTATTGTGAGACGAAGCTTGGCATGGCGACATCCCATTCGCAAGGCGGGTTGGTTTAAACTCATCTTATGGGAATTCTGAACATAAATTAGGAGGGTTATAGGCGCTGGCATGATATGCAGAGTTTCAGCTATTGTTTGAGTTAACTTGCCATTCCTTTCGGACATTGAAGACTGACAAAGATCTTTCGCAATGTTGCCAGAACCCGAAGAAATACTTCAGTCAATAAATCCTCGCAAAATATTTTGCCGCTTTTGATTTTATCTTGCTCTGAATGTACTGGTTTTCTTTTCTTTCGGGCCCTGTAACTACGTTCGTCCTGACAAATTGCATTCCTATTCACATTTAATCTGTCAGACTTTCATACACACAATTTAGAAGAGATCATATTCTGTTTATCGCAAAACATCTAGTATTGTTGTCAAGCCGTATTGATGCAAGTGCAGGTTCCAAACCTTACAGTCATTATTTTATGTGACATTAAATTTTACTTCAGAATGTTGACGCCTCCTTTTATGTCGTATGACTATGTTTCATACAAAGTTAAAGGGTGCATACATTTTACGCCGATAATTTAAAGCTTGGCAGCCATATTGAATCTTTATGAAACGATAACAAGGATCGAAATGAAATTAAAGAAGAAAGGTTCTTAGTAGATACGGCTAAATAAATGATGACATTGATTTTGTCTACGATAAGTAAAACTGATAATCTTTCTATAAAGTAACTTTCTGGAGGTTAATAAAGTTTAAATAATATATCCTTTTACTTCAGGAAAATACGCGAAAACAAAACGCTTATTTTGAAATTTAGCTTTCTTTCTGTCTTAAATGGTACATTTTAATGTTGGCATCAGTTGTAATCAGTACAAGTCAATCTCAACCTTATTTATGTCCACACATAGTATAAGTACAGTTTGTCTAGTATACCTTCTTAAACCCCTATTGTTTTTATTATGCAATCATTTAATGGAAGAAACACGGTAGCAGCAGCCTTTAATACATGTATAACATACATGAGAGACAAAATTTACAAGATAAAAATTTACTTCGGAACATCTGACAACATACATAGGCAAGAACATGCAAACTTGCAAAAATAGAACAATTAAAGAACAATGAATATACGTGTATTGGCAAAATGAACGTCAAACTGATTATAAACAATTTCT
>CM017558.1:29815016-29862839 GCA_007844125.1 Sinonovacula constricta | reverse complement strand
CTGATGGTTTGAATTTTGTCGGATAGATGACTTTGTCAGTAGGTTACTTGTCAATCTGAGTTGAGTTGTCCCGATTTACTGAAATGTGTTTTGTTGTTGTGACAGCAGCGTAAGACATTTTGGTGTTCTTCTTTCTTTAGCCAATACTCAGACATTATATACTTAAAAAGTAAAATGATGCCAGATTGGTCCGTTCAACCCGGCCTACACAAATGGGTTTAGGTAGTGGAAATTGCAAGGGAAATATTTTAGTAACAAGGTTGTTTAATAGAGGAACAGAAAAAAACAGTAGTGGAAAGTAAGAGAACAAAGTAAGCGTGTACAAAGGTTGAAGGAAGTAACCCCATATATCCGGTGAGCCGATTGGTAATACAGGACCAGTATACCGCCAGTCTACCCCGCAACTAAGGGACAAAGTAGTGTGTTGACCAGTGCTGACGTATAGGCCAAATCCTGTCAAGTCAACAAAGGCCTCAACCACCAGGATCCCTTCGTCGCAGAGATACAGTGTTGCCACCCACGACAAACATGTGAGTTACCTTTGAAGGGTTTTTACCCCGCTACAGGTAGGGCAGCCGGACAATTTTATGCCCCTTCCGGCAGGGCCGTGAAAAAAGATATGTTTGCGTACGTATGTGTGTGCGCGCACGTGTGTGAGTGTGTCTACGTGTGTGGGGGAGTTACATAAGCTGACAGACAGGCGAAAGAACATCTATACTTTACAAATGGACATACACTGATACACCTCCATAAAACACAAAAATAGTATACGTATATGTGTTGTGTTCTGTTTACAATCTGAAGCAAGAAAATTGCTAAATGTCTGATATATTAAATAACATGCTCTTTTCTAAATCATGACAGCTGCAGTTTTGTAGAAAGATTTCTTAGAAGGCACCTCTAAATTGTTATATTTTCCCGCGGTTAGATCTAACTAGGGATACATGAATTTGCATTATATTTATGCGAATCTACATTTGATCAAGCAATGATTGCACTGAATATTCAAAGTTCAATATATGTAGAATTGACACAGTTGCACATGAAACATTTCCAAAAATAGGTTAAGAATTACAGTTGCCGACTTGGAAATGCCAGTCGACTGCTGCGCTTTAACCTGGTTAACGGGAGCACAAACACAACATTTTCTTCTTTAGAAAAAAACCCAGACCCAATTCTGACACAAAAGAACGTTTTGCCTAATTATTTTGGAGATTATTTCTGGCAAGCAACTTAAAAAAGCAGATATTGTGTTTTGGAATTGTTTTATTGCAACTTGTCGTGATTTATTACAATACACGTGCTATTAACGCCCGTACGGTTACTAAACCCGGTTTACGAATAAGATGAAACCTCTGTGCATGAATATATACTTGTATGTGCACCAGGCTTTTATATAACTGACAAAACAACTACTTTTTAAATTGTTTAAAAGTAAAATGCTTTAGTTCAAATTCAATTCGGGATGTCCAAAAATAGTTTAATTAATCTATTTGTGATGAAAAAAGATACAACACAGCATCATTTATGGCTAAAATACTTCCAGAAGAGTAAACAAACTGTGTATAAAAATGTATAACCAATGTAATAGTTAAACGCCCGTCGCAATAGTGATATTAAATATACACCGTTATCCGAACAGTTCCACAAACAGTGCACGGAATATCCGGCGAGGTAACCTTCATATTTAAATTCTTGACATGGTTATAAACACTATCTAAAGCCATTTGTACATGTGAGGTGACATGGCTGATAAAAATGATACAACATAGTCAATCAGTGTATTAATGTTGTGAAAAAAGTCACAATAATAGGAGCAAAGCTTTGCTTGATATGTATTTTGGGTTTAACGGCACACCGACACTTTATAGGTCATACGGCGCCGTTTGCTTGATATCAACTTGCTGTTGTATGCACAAAAACACACGCTGATTCTGATTCAGTAGAAGTACATTTTAATGTTAATTCTGTATAGTACAGAGTGGATTGTTTGTTGATCTTTTTCACTTTTTGCAGCAAATATTGAACTTTATTGCGCGTGGTTTTGCGTGTGCATGTGCGTATGCGTGTGCGGGTTTTGTGTGTTTATATTTCAGTCCAGTTCAATGTGGAAAGAGAAAATTAAGTATAATTATGTAGATCAACTAAGCAAACCAGATAAACAAAAAGATACGGTTGAAGCATTATTTATGTTATCGATTTTTAAAACTGTCACATATTTTGGAGTTCATATATGTTAAAATAACCTTTGTACAGTCATTGCTGACGCTATTTGATTGAAATGGGTGTTTTGACGTACGTTGTTTAAGTAATCGGCAAATCAAATGCATAAATAATCCTTGGCTTAGCATCCCCTGCAAATTTGGATGTTCAAGTTATATGTTAGAGGCAGGTAGACATATTATGATGATTTCAGTGCAGTACATGCCCTTGTTACCTGTATCACACCGGCTACCTTGACCCATCCATCCAGTAGCACAGCCCTCCAAACACTCCCCAGACACCTTGTTTTCGAACGTAAACACAGCACAATGACACGGGATACTGCAGTCAAGACCACATTTATAGTCCAGGCAATCTGAGAAAAAAGACGTATAATGAAATATATAAAATATCAGCGGCGGCATAAACTGGATAAGAAATGGTACCCTTTCGAGAGCTAATTATATGCAGTATTTTTAATTGGACATGTTGACAAAATCCCGTCTACCCACAAACAGTTCAAAGAACTAGACCTTGCAGAGAACGTTGAAATTCACACATGGTCATTTGTTCATATTCCAGGGAGACTTCCAGGGAGACTTTGGTGAACGTGTATTATAGAACCATGTATCTGATTTAAAGATATTTGAATAGTTGGAAACAGTTTCGTATCCAATTTCACCTTCCAATGACTAGAACTTGTGGAAAGGTTGCAAAACTGCTTATTAAGTCCTCGAAAGCCTATCCATTATAGGCTTTAAAGATGTGCAAAAGTAAGGATATATTCACGTTTGACCTACTTAGAAATACTGACGCAACGAAAGCCTGGACAAATATATAAAAGCGGTCTTCATTTGTAGAATAAATCGATTTATTCACTATACTCTTTTTTATAGTTTTATAAAAAAAGCAGAATAAGGCATGATGAGGGTTAAGTGCCTAACCACATTTTGTGTGAAAATGTGAACATTTGTAATTTCATTAAACTTTATTGTAACTTTTTATTTTGACTTAAAAAATAATAACACGATAAAAGTATGCTAAATTAGAAGTATTAGGTTTAGTAACATTAACGAGTTTCTAATAAAAGCATATGTATGTTACAAATTCAAATTACTATGATTGTGCGATAATTACGTATTAATAAAAACAAGAATTAGCAAACTTTATTGTGGTTCATGTACAACGTGTGTTTTATGACATTCAGGCATTGATGTGTAATTACTAGAGAAATTTAACGGCATTTAAACAGTGTTATATGTTTTCAGTCAGGGAGTGTTTGATCTTTTTGGTATTTCTGTTTCGTAGAATGGCCCATTGGTTAATTTGATGATTTACATTTTGGTAAATATTCGTCCAAGTGACAGACACACGTTTAAAGGTCTCAGATACGTCCCAAATAGTTAATTATATGTCATGCTAAAGCTAATGTGTATTTTCTTTCGTATGTTGCATATCGTTTGACATGCCCATACGATTAATTGTTTATTAGTGAATAATTAAATATAGCTTAAACAATATTCCTTACCGCCATAAATGAGAACCTCGCACAAGACAAAACGTCTGTTGAAGGAAAACCGGAGATACCGAACATCTGCGTCCAATGTAAAGAGTACAGTCTTATTTTCGCTGGGCGTGATCTGAACTGGGTATGAAGACCCATCAACTTCAAGCTGTATGGTGTCAGTAGACCTAAGCATGTCTGCAAATGAAAACAACAAGAAATTATTAATATATATAATAGTAATACTTTTAATGAATTTTGTCTTAGTTCTTAATATTATGCCTCAGATCAAATAATGAAAACATGAGGGAGTTTCTTCAATACATTTGCACTACGCATATATTGAGTGATCAATATTTTTGTTCTTCTTTGCTAGTGATTTGTTAGTTTTAACAGTTTATACCAACGGAATGAAAACAACGAAAATAAAATCAAGGTAAAAAACCTACGAACGACAGAGTGTCTATACAGAATGCACTTACTTCATGTGATACATTTTTTGTATGTGTAATTTAATTACAATAGATGTAACACAAAAACGACTGACGTACAAAATGAAATCAGCTGTAGAGCCTGAACACGAAATATGTTTCCCAGGTCAACTGTCCAAGTGTGAGGTGGGTTTCCTTGATATGTAATAGCACATAAACCTTCCACGGCACCATCAACCGCATTGGATGAAACATAAGTCAAATAGGTACTAGATTGGCGTGTGTATTTTGAGTAAGCCAGATTTCTACCTGAAAAAAATAAAATAATGGATATCCCGGTGATTTAGCTGATAAGTATATAACACGTGGTTGTTAAAGAATTAATTTACAGAAAAGTTGAAACAGGGAAGTATTCTTACACGAACAGCCCATGTATGCATATATTTATCATCAAGTAGTGGAAGGTAGCAATGTACAGTAATATAATATCAGCGGCTCTCCAGAAAAAAAAAATTAAATAGTCACCAAATAATCGATTTTTCGATATTCGTATTTTCCTAAAAATCAAACTATAATCAATCAATACTAATACTTGCAAATGTAATTTAATAATTTTCATTTCACCTAAAAAATAACTATACCATGACCTTTTTAAGTAATGACCGTTGTACCACAAGTGACAAAATTACGTGACAAAATGACGTTTCGAGTTTGATTTTGTTATGGCTGTAATATGACAAAATTGGTTTATATATATATATATATGAATCAATTTTATATATATCGGAAGCATTGGTCTGAGCGCATGGTTGTCAAAAATGGTATTGGCTTATTTACAGTGAATCAAATCAAGTATTGTGGTGGTTCATTGTTAAATTCCAGCTTAAGATGACTGAGTGTGGTATTTTATCAAATTTTAAAGTCGCATTTAAAGTAGTTATGCTAAAATTAACATCGTTTTTGGATAAATGAGTTTGGTCTTTAGACGACAACCACAAAAGAGAAAGGCTACCTCCGAACATCCTGACGTCACAAAGTACAAGTCGATTCTCCTTGGAAGCCAGCTGAATCCGAACCTGGTTGCCCCTAATTGGCCGTACACAGGTAATCGAAATGGTCGTCGTCAGGGGAGACATTTCGTCGTGCTTGTAACATATCTCCTGCAGTTGAAATCCTGCATCGTCAGTCCGTTTGGTGTTATTCTCAACGTACACTTTAAACTTCGAAAAATGCCCTATAACAAGTCAGAATAGCTAGTATGCTGTATTCAGTTACGTTAACGATTCCTTATACTATTTACAAACACGATGGCGTTGTCTTAAAGATTATACCGTAGTCAATGCTCTGATGTTCCAATATATCATGTGTTATTGCCTGATTGCATTTTATCAAAGAAATTGACGTTTTCTCAGGTGTATGATTAGTTTAAAGTGGCTTGATAGTACATTTGACTGAATTAATAGCTAGCTTCAAAGGAAATAGAGTAATAATTTCTGACCGCCAGATAATAGTGAAGAAAGACAATTTGTATCACTGTCTCATTTTGTCTTCAAGGATACTGGCGTGCTTGCATTTTGGTTGAAGTGCGTCAGATATTCATAGGTGCTAAAAACTATATTACAGTGTACCTTTTTGTGCATCTTCTGTGACGATAATTAACCCACGAATCATCTCAGCTTGTCCAAACCAAGCTCGCCACCATAAAGGACCATCTCCTCTCCTTGAACTACTGCACGTGTCCATCCTTCCATCGACTGCTTTATAGGCGTCACTACTTTCAGACTGACTTGCTTCCTTTCTCCATAAGATATCTCCTATAAATAAGTGTCCGATTTGCTATTGATAAAAACAATATACAATGTACGTTCAAGGATGTAAAACGTTATTCTTAACAGTTTCCTGAATTAGAGTGAAGTCACAAATATTTCGAAATAATTCAGTGCTTTGCAGTTGCAGTTAAAACATAGAAAAAAAACTTTTTGAGTGTAAACTTTAAAAAAAAAGAAAAATGACATATGTGCACATATCTTTTCCATGGCAATACATTGGTTTATTAAGTTTTGCATATTATGCAAATATTTTGCATATATTGCATATATAATTAACAATATTTATTTATAATGTAACGTTTTATCAAATTACTTTGGAGGTTGATTTTTATGTTTTTAGCTATACCATTTTCAAAATAGCTATATTTACAAATTAGCTTAATCATCTAATTATAATATAATATCATATATTGTTGAGCTATGTCTTACTTAAACTACAATAAAGTACACTATAGTCACTGTTTAAAATGATGTTAATGGTGAGGACGACGTATTTAGTAGCATAGAGCTCCAGTATAAACAAACAAAATCAACTGCAACAGTGTCAGGCACTTTGAGGTAGATTTAATAACAAAACATAATGTCATGAAGCGTATTCCTCTTGAAAGCTTGTCAACATCTAAACACGTTAAACGCAATGTTTATATCCTACTAAACACGACCTTGCTGCAATGCATTAGCTATAAATATATTGTATATGTCTGAATCAAGAAACTGAAATGTGTTCAAATCATATGTACACGAAGAGCAGATTACTAACTAGTTAAGAAACCAGCCCGGTTTTAATAATCTATAACAACTCAAAATTACCAAGCTAATATCGATTGTATGTATATACCGTTTCTTTAAATATCATGAAATATTGCCTATATACAGTTTTGAAGTGTGTGCGTTCCATTGTTATTATGACATTTTGAGCTAGTTAAATATCTTTATTTAGTTCTTTCAATAACATATGGTAACTGGCAAAACTTACGGTATTGACAGCCTGGACCCATCCATTTATTTGCGCATCCTGACACACAACTTCCTGTACTATAGTCGCATTGCTCGCTATCGATTTTACAATGGCAGAGGTACTTGCATCCTGGCCCATACACGGTATGTCCTAATGAGTTATTAGTACACGGTTGGCCTGGGGACATAATTGAATAAATACTAATGTGAATTATCAACGTTGAAAGTAAAAGCTGGCATAACAATGTATAGGTGTAACTGTATTGTATGAACATAGGCATATATCTTATTAAACATCGGTTTCATTGTCAATATTAATTATATTGATTTAATAACATAATTTTATATTTTATACTTTTATTACGAATCCATATTTTAATGTGCGCATCAATTATGAAGAATAGCATAGTCATTTGTAATCTCTGTCATGTACCGATTTCTCGGAAAATATTTTATTTTGCATTAACACAAAAGTAAACTGTTATGAATTGATTGCCTAATGTCTTCCTGCTTTTAATTGAGGTAGATCAAGGAAGACATCCTTAATTAAAATTAAATCACTTCCTTAGTAACCAAGTATAAAGTTCGCCTGGCATGTATGGTATATATGGTTGGTAGACTATTTATAGATAACTTAAACATCGCGGAATGTTATAACTGAAACAAGACTTTGGACGATGAATCGCAGGGCCAATATTTCGACCCCACCATTAACGACAGGACCATAGTCTTTAGTCAAGACGATCAACTTCAAATTTATGCAATAAGTTAAACATGTGTATGGGTATTGGTTATGTCCAGGAAGTAGACAGTTAAAAGAAGCTACTATAAGTTGAAAAAAGTTACTTTTAACTCGACTGCGAACAAAACGTTTTTTTAACATAACTCTTGCAACCACTCAACACAGTGGCCATATCACCTCGAAAAGTATATAGTTATTGTTTTTCTGGACACAAGTGTTATCTTTACTTAATAACATACACTTAAAGTTTGTTCAAGCAGTGGTCACGTTTGCAATTGTCGAATATTCTGTAAAACAAACAGATCTGTCAAAACCTAACAACAACACAATATTTTAAATTAAATGCTCATGTAGTATGTTTAAATCGGATAAATAATGTAGAACCTTTTTAATTCTGGGTCTGCAATGGTTCGCTTTATGTAAACAAGAAATACAATTGCATTTAAGAGAATGTGAAGCGTTAAAACCTCGCGTTAATCAACAAACTAGCTAGGTCTCCTTCATTTACAACAAAAAGTGCGGATTGTTTGTGAAAATGAAATGTGAAATCATGTTTAACGTCCCACAGGCAATATTTCATATTGGGAAACTATGTCCACCTAAACAGATATAATGCTGTCTTAACTGTATAAAGCATGTCATAAACACCTGCCATGATACCACATCCAGTCACATTATCCTGACACCGGGCAGACCAGTCGTGGAAGTTTTTTTCTTGATCGTTAACGGACCTGTTTATGTGTGTGTATGCGTGTGTGCGTGCTTGTGTGTTTCGGAAAATGTAGGAAAGGAGTAGTCAAGGTAGAGATGCATGCATTTATAGATGAGTCTATGGAAAATAACAATTCTGTGAAAATAGGAAACATACTTTGAACATACGCGCAATTGAATATTGTCACTAATGTTAAAATGAAATCTTAAATAAAATACAACTTAAGAAAACCAATTAATAAACAGTATATAGTTAATGGCTAACCTCTTTTTTAAAATGGTTAATTGCACGACTTTGCAATATAAAATAGTAGATATCAACTTATTATTGCAGAGAGTGTCATGGGGAGTATTTAATCCCAAAGGAAACTTAACAATATATACAATATTGCTTATTTCTACTGAACAATTGTGAACAAAGATTGGTTGATAATATCATTGACCGACACGTTTCTTGACGCTTGGCGGTGTTTGGCTGATAAGAATAAACTGCATATTTCTTCTTGTTCTTCCATTAACATATACGAAAAAAATTACAGAGTATCGAAATATATTTAAGAAACTTAGCATATTCTTTCAATACACCTAGTCTATTTCACCTTCAGAGATAATATGGGAGAAAAGAAGCTTCGGAGAGATTGCAGCAAAATCGAAAGAGCCTTACACACAGCAGTATATAAGGCTATTGACATAGTTAGAGTTTATTCTGAGACAGAATGATTATGTGCCCCGTGTTTCATGCGAAACCGAGAGCATTATAGGATTTCATAATTGTTCACAGGTCGTACCTTCGCAGAAGAACCAAAAACGAGGTTTCTGTCTTTGGTAAACAACACTGCGATTATTTTTTTTCCACTATTGCCAAAAACTCATTATGGGGATACCCTTCTTAAAATAATGATGAACATTTTTAATTCATTTACATTTATTTCACCAATTGTAATTTTATTGGGTGGCCCTTCTACTTCCTTCTCCTCCTAAACATCATCATCATCACCATCATCACCATCATCATCATCATTATCATCATTATCATCATCATCATCATCATCATCATCATCATAATCATCATCATCGTCATCGTCATCTTTGCAAACATCATCATCATCATCAGCAGCAGCAGCAGCAGCAGCAGCAACATAAGCACCAGTATTTCATTTTTTCAGCATGAGCAGGAGCAGCAGCCTTATCATTACAACTTTATCACTACTAAATCATCACTATATTCATCATCTTTATATTTTCATTATCAGCAGCACCAACCGTAAAAAAGTACAAATGGTTCATGCATTACAATGGTTCTTTTCTTTAAAGTAAATACACAATGTTTTTAATAAACGTCTAAAAGCAGTATATGTCAGAGGCTTGATTCAGCGAGTATTTGTAAACATTGTATAATGTATGATTTTATTATTAATTTCTATATCATCTTCTTTTCTGAAGTTGTGTTGTAATAACGTACTGTCGGTCTTTCAATTATTTCTTTAATAAATTGGTTCTTTATAAATTAATTGATTATTCATAAATTGGATTTGCCTATCATTTGTTAAATTCACTTTATTCCTTAAACCAACAAACAAACACACAATATTTGGCTTTATTTTGCTTTGGTTTAAACATGTTTAGTCTAATTATCTGATTAAAGGTCAGGATAGGAGATATTGGCATGATACACAACCACTCGAGAATTGGTTTTAAACGACCACAAGATACATTTTGATGTTGTTTTAATAAAATGTTTAAATGGATGACAATGCACAAAGAGCCCATATAGAGAAAAGCTTGCTTACATATACATGTACATTTTTCGGGAATATACTCAACGCCGCCTCGTCTCATGATTTGCATACGCATTTATGATGTAAACTTTAAAGAACAACTCATAGCATCCCGTTTCAAAAAATAACTGGCGCTATGTAACAACATGCTAAAATAATTAACTCTTCTCTGGTCCTTGTTTTTCTTGGTTCGGAAAGTTATTTTCATTTACGATAAATAATATTCATGTAGCTCTTCTAATCGAGATAGTACCCGCCCCCTCTTTCTCTCTTCTAAACTCTATGAGGACATTATTTTTCATTATTATGACGTCACTACTTTTGCCATCTCTCATCAAAGAAAACGTCAGCGCTTGTACATTGTTTGTACATAAAGATATGTTAGAGCTTTGTAAAACTGGTTTAGGCACCCAGTCAGTCCATATTGCCGACCGTTCGAAGGCGTTGACTGTCGGGTTTTCTCTTTTTGTAAAATGACTCCTCACAGACTTTTTCTTACTTTTAAATTTGGCTTCCATGTGAATACCTTTGTTCTGTGCCTATCAAATTTTGGTATATGTTGCAGTGCTCAAAGAACTTTGTCACATATTCTTATTGCAAAATAATACCAAAACAAGAATAGAATGTCTTTAAAACAATACAATATAATCTCTTGTAAGTGTGACGCTTGGCTCAAAATGTTATTCACTGTGTTTACACGAATATTTATGTCGCTAATATTAAAACACCGAAAGGCTGCCATTGAGTATGTTTTTCAAAATGTACATACAACGATTATTAAAGAATTAAAAGCAATTATTCATTTTCTTAACATGTTTCATCCTAATGTGCGGGCTTCTTTCGAACAAGAACCAGAGAGCTTAATATCAGGGAAGAGCCAGATTTCTATCAAATATCTTCTACAATACATTTCTCCTTTCCACCTTCACCCTACATAAAAGTCGTCCCTATTGGACATGTCGAAAAATACTAACTTGCATATGTTTCAATATAAGCGACGTCATCTTTTTCGATGTTTATCTAACATAGTTACAGCGACCAAAACAGCTAGAAGTCTTTTAAATGATCACAATTTTTCGCTGAGATGTATTCCAGAACCAATAAAAAGAAATTGAAAGCTATTGCTAAGATGTCAATTTCCAAATGTTCAATTATATAACCCCTTCACACTTTCAAATATGTTAAAAAGAAATACAATCTGCCTGTGTATAGATAAAGTTGAAGTTATTTATTCTAACAATGTGATACTTATTAGCTTCTAGTATTTTCCTTGCTGCCATCTGTTGTTAGACTTATCCAGGATAACTTCCTTATATAAGTTACTTAGTAACAATGTCTAAAGTATACCAGGCACTTATGATATGTGTGGTTATACATGCAGTTTCAAAAGAGGAAAATGCACTTTAAACATCCGTGCAAGTGAATCTTGTCAAGTATCTTAAAACTGAATTAAATTATTCATTTTTTTTCTTAAATGAAACAATAACTTAACAACGTTTAGTTAAACTGGTTTTCGTTTTAAGTGTCTTAATAAACCGTCCCAATAGACAGCGTCTAAAAACTGAAAAAAAATAGCTTCAAAAGATACATGAAAAATCAGATTTTCATATCTAAAATGCAAAATAATAAATAAAATATATAATTCATGTGCATTTTGCTTTCCACCTAACCTGCAGTGCGCCGGTGGTTCTACTCAGGCACATGTATGGAGTCATAATCCACCAATAATTAGCTGGACATAGCTTATGTGGCTATAGTTATGTCAGTGCGAAGTAACAAAAAGAACAACAAAAATTCCAGCAATGATTGCTTATACTAATCAAGAAGTTCTGAAGGACAAAAAGTGGTAGATCATCGACCAATACACTTGACGTCTGTTGACTACTGGTGAATTCTGGTGAACAAGTTATTAATATTTTCATGACACTAAACGCTTTCAAGTAAAACATTTCAACACGATAAGATCACATTCGTATGGGAAACATTCAATGAGACTGATTGACAATTCTGAAAAGGTAATTACACACCACCTGCATTTCATATGTTTATATAATTACATCACTATCGAGACAACCAGTGAAATGTTTTTGACTGACGGATACACATATCTTTTATTTTCACATGAGCAATTCAAACAATTACATGATTGTTGAGATTTAAGCGGCAAAATTGCGTCGATGCGATTACAACCTTTGGAATGACAATATGTTTTCATTGGGGTGGTAAAGTTTTTGTGGTGTTTTCTTGAATTGAAACGACCATCTAAAACAGTATATATGTGAACAATTCGTTTAAAACGTCTAAAATTGTCTATCTATTAGAACAAAGTCATTACAAAAAAATATAATAAAAATGTGCGACAAACATTGATTTGCAAGGTTTGTTTATCGTTGCTGCACAGTTCATTTATTTATTTATTGATTTTGGTTTTACGGCACACCGAAACTTAACAGGTCATACGGCGCCGAACTGCCCAGTTCATGTTAGGCTTTAACATGTGCATCTGTATTAGGAAAGACATATCTAGGATCAACGATCTTTTGCTTAACAACCCCATAATTACTTTTGTCACAACTGACCTATTATTATTTGTAGGATAATTATGTTTACAAACCTACCACTGCTAGCTAGTAAACAAGTAACTAAGAAAGAACATACACTTAAATCACAACATATCAACATATACTACTACTACTACTACTACTACTACTACTACTACTACTACTGCTACTACTACTACTACTACTACTACTACTAGTACTACTACTACTACTACTACTGCTACTAGTAGTAGTAGTAGTACTACTACTACAACCACTTACTACTACTACTACTACTACTACTACTAATACTACTACTACTACTACTACTACTACTACTACTACTACTACTACTACAAATAATAATGATAATGATAATAATAATAATAATAATAATAATAATAATAATAATAATAATAATAATAATAATAATAATAATAATAATAATAATAATAATAATAATAATAACATAGGAAATAACATAGGCACATTCACATGTGCTCATGGGTAGGTATATCTTACTTTGGAAAGAACTGACCAAGTGTACAGATAAACCGGACAACATGATAACCTCTATCAAATCTAGTCGTCCTGAGACTTGCATACGGATCTCCATCTAACAATAAAGTCGTTTATTAAATAAATAAATAGCATTACATAAATAATTAAATAACAGAGAGGAGAATAGCAGAGAGTTTACAAACTAAGATATGGACACGTATGTATGAGCCTATAAATACAGAAATGCTATATTCAACAACAATACTGAGGTTACAGTACTGACTCTTGTATGATAAGAATGTTTCATGTAACATTTGGGCGGGAAAACTATACAGCACGCCACAAGGCCGGTATTTATATGACCTTCTTTACATTTGTTAACTTTCCAAAACTGTATTAATGCAAGAAAATAGAATCTTCAGAAATTTGAATACTGAGGAAAAGTTACGTATCTGCTATTTAAACAATTGCTCGGCATGGATGAATATGTGCAGTCATGAAACATAAATGTATTATTAATTCGATGAAGTCGAACGAATTGCCTATGAAAAAAATAAAAATAAAACCTAGTAATTTCATCAATCTTATTCGCGTAAAGTGCATTGAAGCATAATATACTTTTGCTTTGTTCATTTTGTTTTTGGTTTACATGGCAGCGATTAATTACGATCAGTATAGCAACGTCCGGCTGTTTGGTCGAGGAAGACCCACAGATATGTGTCTGGGTAGAACTACCGACGCACCGCAAGTCAGCTTGAAGACCTTCCCACATTAAGTCCTTCGCCCCGAACGGGAGTCGAACCCACGCGGTTAGAGGCTAAGCAGGCAGACTTACAAATCGGCGACTCCATCAGTACGCGCCGGGAGTCCATAGTATACTTTATCATACCTTTTTATTAATTATTCTGAAATAATATTGAGTTGGCTTGATTGGAACATTTTCCAATCATAATACTTCCGAGTGTATATTTGCACGCTCTGGTAGAAATACAGCTATCTATAAGTATATAATACAACGTTAAAGAAATAGGTAAGATGGAATGCATTCTTGTCAAAAAAAATCATTTGAAACAAGACAATATTTACAAAACCTGGACATGTTTACCAGGTACAGAAATCAACCAAAACTCAATATATTTAAGTGAAACAACAAACACTATTTCTAAACTAACATGAATTTAAAAAATCAGCCTTCGACAAAATGACGTACAAACTTAACATACACATGGACATATCCCAGAAAAAAGACGAAAATCCCAAAGCTGCACCTCATCGCATATTTGGGCATGACAATTGCTCGGTCCGAGATCGAACTAAACTGTATTCAAGAGTAAAACCAACATGAATATTGAACTTAAATTTGCTATGCGACTTCACAGATACTGTTCATGTAGCTACAATAACAAGGAAAGATATGACTGAATGTTACCAAGTGTCTTCTTAAAGTGTAAGAGGTACTTAAACTAGAAACCATTATATATATCATAAGCGTGATGCAGAGAGTACATACTGGGGATTTAATTCGTTATTTCTATGCATCATTAAATTAATTACTGTGTGTACTTTTTCTTTCTTTTTTTCTTATGTTGTGTTTTGATACTATGATTTCCGTATTTTAAGATATGTAAAGAGACCAAACTGCGATGAGTATTCAAAAGAAAATTGTACATGCACCTCTTTTTTTAAAGAAAGAATTCGTGACTATGGATTGGCACTGATAAAAATGATGTACATTTAGTGCAGTTTTAAAATCAGATAAACAAAATTAACAGGGAATTATTATTATTAACGCTGCATTTTTATTAAGAACAAATTCATCAACAAAACTTGTCGATACCACCTACTGTTGCCTTATACAAAAGACAAGAAAATATATTGTACACATAGCGACATTCCAACATAGAGTAACCTTTCTACACCATTTTTATATTGTTCATTAATGTTTTGACCATTCACACTTAACTTAAAACTTTGTGAAATTGTTCGTTTTAGGCTATTGATGATAGAATAGTCAAACTGTAAGCATATATTTAATATAAAACGGGTGTTTTACCTCATTTAAAATTCACACTTGATGAAATTAAGGTCAAACAATGTTATTCTTTATTTGTTTTGCCCAAACTGTAGCTATATTTTATATATCTCTTACCGGCGAAGCGGCCGGTCTTTTCGATTAGATTTAATTCAAACTGGCATCTGACTGGGCGAAATAGTTGGACGAAACACAAAAACGTCGATATACTTGTTCTTTTTTTGCACTAAGAAGATTCGATTGGTCGTTGCGCACGTTCGCTTTCGGTAATGCCAGGGTTACAATAAATAGTTCCAAATTAATATTGAATGTACTCAGCGCACGGGCAAAATTATGGCTGAAATGGACGAGTTCACCAACTTTTGTTGTAGTAATGCCTCGGTAAAATATGCGAGTACAAAGTCCAATTCATCGCTCGTTGGCTGTAAGACTCACTTAAATCTTTATTTCGGACTCGTCAGACTTAAAGACAACTGTATTGAAAACAGAAACATACTTAAATAAATGCCATCAAAATAAGACTATATACACAATCGAAAATGTTCTTCAATTCAACCTTGAACCTCATTTAACCCTTGTTCACAGCCCAAAAATTGCGAACTTATTTTGTACAAATCACTTGTATTAAGAAGAGCCGGCATACACTTAGTGCGTGCTATTTTAAGTGTTCTTTCTGTTGATTTTCTTCCTTGTTAGTGCGGATTTGCATAGGTCGAGACCATGTCTACTTCATTTGCGATGAAACTGGTACTGCTGTACTAGCAAGTTGCTGATGCTCGGTTTGCTGATAGGTGGATAGGTATAAGAGGCTTTATTATCCGCTAAGTGCAAACCTAACGCAGTAGTCTAAAACATGGCTAAGTTATAACTGGTATAATAGGGTATAATAATAAGTTCAAATATCCACTATGTGTTAACCTAACGCAATAATGCAGGCAAGGTTTTGTCATTAGCTAAATGTAAAGTTAACGCAACAGTTTATTACCATGTCTAGGTTTTAACTGGTATGACAGGCAATGTTTTATCATCCACTCAGTGTATGCCAAATGCAACCGCCTAAAATCATGACTTAGCTATAATAGAGATAACAGGCATAGTTGTATCATCAGCTAAGTGTAGCTCTAAAGCAGCAGCCTAAAACAATGTATACAATATAACTGGTATAACGTGCATAGTTTTATCATCGGCTGAGTGTACATTTAATGCACCAGGCTAAAGCCATGTCTACAGTATAACTTGTATAGCAGGCAAAGTTGTATCTTCCACTAAGAGTGGCTCTAAAGGAACAACCTAAAACCATGTCTAGGTTATAACTGGTATAACGTGCATAGTTTCATCATCAACTGAGTGTACATTTAATGCACCAGGCTAAAACCATGTCTACAATATAACTGGTATAGCAGGCAAAGTTGTATCTTCCAATAAGAGTAGGCCTAATGCAACAGCCTAAACTATGTCTGTTGTATAATTGGTATAACAAAGTTTGTCATTAGCTATGTGTAAAACAAATGCAACATGCAATAGTCATGTCTACGATGAAATGTGAAGTTTTGGGATTCTATGTTGCAACTGCATGTAATTTGTAATTCACACATGCACATGTCTTATTCACTTTACGACACTATTTCTGTTAATAACTATTACGTCAGGATCAGATTAACATTGCTGCGCACTACATTTAAAAGAGCATGGAATAATAATAAATAATGCATTAAAAATGAGTAATAAAACACTCATTATTAATAAAGTACTGAAGGAATCTAATTCTACAACAGCTGTTGCGTGAAATAACCATTTCGAAATGTAAAATTATCACAGCATGGCATAACAAAACATATTCCTCATTTTTAAATGGAAAGAAATTGATCACATGATTCTCCGTGATGTCTATTCAATACACCCATTTCATATTTTCTTATATATCTCAAGCTTAATACAGCTTTTTTGATTGATGACGTCATTGCAAGGGTTGGAATAATTCAAATTGCTTCCACTTAAAAAATCCGACTAGACTCCGCCATTTTGATTCTACGACGTAATGTGCAAGAAGCAATGGATATATCATACATTTTTTCACAGGGAAAGATAAGAAAAGTTATCTGGTGGAAAAACAAATGGAATAAGCATCATATTTTATATTTTACTCCTTTCAAAGTAAAATCAGATACAAATGTATGCATGTGTGTATTAAGTATTGTCGAATAGACGTGGTGTTATCATCGTCAAGAAACTGCAACATAAACGCATAATGGTGGCAAGCACATATTATTAAATCACGTAGTATTAAATTGTAGCTGATCTGTGCATCCCCTCCATGTTGGATATTTTAGCTATGATTTCACCCGCTATGCTTGCCATTTCTCAATTTAGTTGAAGGGAATATCGGTCAGCATTTATACTTATCCTCCCTGACAGTATGCAATACCGCTGTGAGGCAAAGGGAATACAAGTCAACCTTTAAATTGATGTCCTCTTGCTTAATTGATGGTGCATTGTAACTGTTTGTCAAACTTATCAGCACGTCATACCCAATTAACAATTTCAACAAACCAATTAACGAAGCCAAACACCGATGTTAAGGGCTTAAACTCCTTTTGCAGTTTGACAGATGGCCATACACAGTGGCCGACCGGTGATGTGAGCGGGCGTTGGATAGGATGGGTGAAGAAAGCTTTAAAGCTGAATGTTGGGGACCAAAATTGACATCGAATACTGCAGAAACTTTGATTATTTCAAATAAATAATAGGAGGCTTTCTGCATTAAATTATGTAAGGAAAGATTCGGGACCGGCCAAAACGGCGAATAATGCCTCGGCTTCGAAAAAGCCGAGTTTGCTTAGCCAAGGTTCGACTATATTCATTCCGCTGAAAGTTGTTTGTCATGAAAGGCTCAAGTTTCGAACCAAGTAGAGACAAATAGAAAGAAAAAAATCTGCCAATACAGATGCATGTAAATATCACGAAGTATCGTAAAAAAATATTGTACAAACATACCAGATACATGAACATAATCCAGAAGAAAGACGTAAATCACAAAGATGTTCCTCATTTCAGACGTAAACGTTACAAATGAGCACAATAACATTCAAAGCTTCACTTAACTTCAGCTTGTTGTAAGACGAACACAATGCATATAGATAGAAAACATGGATGGATATAGCCATTGTCTTTCTTAAAGTTAAAGAGACAATTGAAACCGTACACTTTTGTTCTCAGTCCGCGACCACTTGTTGTCGATAGTGTTAATTGTATCATTAAATTTAAGTAGCTTTTTACTTCCTTTTTCTTATTGTGTTGTGTTTTGATAATTTCAGTATTTGAATACATTGTTTTATATTTACAAAAGTAAAAACAATGCAAGATTAAGAATGAGCCCTACATGGTTGAAATGTTCTGATATGAAACAAACAAATGCATCGACAGAGAATAAAGTGACTTAACTCTACGTCGAAATGAGTATACACTGGTAAACACTGCTATTTTTGTATAAATAACAAACACTCAATGATAGTCAAGATAGTAACGTTCAGCCACTTTTTTGAAGGAAAATCTCTGACAATATATGATTACAGCGTCAAATGCATCGATGGTAGAATAGAAGAATCAATTTCAAGGTGTAACGCGACATGATCACATTAAAAATCAAGCCAAGTTATGTATGAAGCATCAAACGGAATTGTCTTGTGAGAATAAGATATATTCACAACAAACTATACTGTTTTCATATCAGTCATTTGAAACGATATCGGAGGACTTTGAGTTACAATAATTAACAAATACTCCTGACATGTTTGTTATAATTGTTCACTGTTTATATTAAAAACTTGGCTTTATGATACGTTGAGCTTCATTTTTCCATAAACATGAATATTGGATTGCGACTTTTTCATAGAAATAGGATATCTACGATGCATATATCATGTATTCGCTGTGAGTTATACATGTCGTGTAAGCGTCAATGAATTATACAATTAAACTTGTAAGTGTTGTCTCCCTTATTCAATGATTATGCAGCTCCATCTTAGGAGTGTAAATCCTTCTTCATTGCGTTAATTAAACACGAACCCAGTAAAGTATTTATCGTTAATGTTTTAATGCTTGTTAATATTTATATCACGTTTTGCTGTTCTTTTTGGAAACGTGCATCTTCGTGAATAGTTTTAAACGTACTTGTTTTCTTTTCTGATGTCTTTGGAGAATCTGTTTTACGTGTTTGCCTGCTTGACAGTTTAAGTGTTCACGGCATGTAACTGCAGCATGACGGCAGCACTATATCTGCTGCAAGTGAACAAAGCCTCCAGATAACCAAAATGTTGTTGGTGGGGCGATAAAAACGATGAACAATAAAATACAATACAATAAAAACAAAGGAGTATTTTAAAACAGAAGGCAAGTTTGCTACAAATTTTATGTTTTAATTGACCATTTTTGGAAATCTCAAATTGATTTACAAAGGCGAATATGATTTGACATCTAACTGTTACATTCTGCTGTCGAGTTGTATTCAACAAAAAACAAGCTTTATGGAGAAACGGTTCCCATTTCTTAAAAATGAAGAAGGTAACTAGTTTACTCTTACTTTAAAGAAGAATAGATTATATTTATGATGATTATGATGAGTGCATACAATAGGCATATTAGAAAAGGTCCTATAAGATATTTTATTCTTAACTTCCAAATGCAAACAGGGTAAATGTAAAAGTGATAGAAACACAGAGACAAGACATAACAAAAAAAAAAAAACAAAAAAAAAAAAAAACAAAAAAAAAACAGCAAGTGAAGTTTTAATAACCTAGGTGTTTTCCTTTAATAATTTACAAGCTGAAGATGCAGTTCTAATCAACTGGTATGGGGCACGTTTAATGTGAAGAAAATTTCAATATCATCTTGAACATTGCAATCAGTGTCTGGACATGGCTAGAAATTACTAAAGAACATAACAAAATGGCCGTGCTGGCTGTACATATTAAACGAATCTGGTGACTTATTAAAGTATTTGTAAAGCTGAACAAGATGTGACTCCCTCAATAGAAAATAAAGTTAAAACTTTGACAAACAGAACGCAGAAATTGAGAAAACACAGTTATTTTATTTAATAAATGGTAGTTCCTTTTTCAGACATTATGATTTATTCTCATTTGCCACCATGTACGTAATTGTAACGCATTGCCATGATTTAAGTGTTTTTTACAATTAGTTCATAAACAATTTAGTCGAGCCCGACTATTAAACTACAATTTAAGACGCTGTATTTCCTGTGGTATAACTGTGGACTTACAGATACATCTTGCTTAATTAAAATCCTACTTACCTAAAGTAATACTCTAGACAAGTTTACAATGCATCCGTTTATTTGGAAAACCCATCGCAACGCCAAAAGCTTTGCTCAAGTATGTTTTCATAATTGTGCTTTCAATATATGGATATAGAAAACACACATCGATACGCGCATTTTAAGTAAATATATTTAAAAGCGTCGCTAACCGCAAATTCTCAAATACACAGAAGTTTGTCTTTTAATCTTTTATTTTCCAAAGATTTAACAATTCTAAATTGTGATTAGTCAAACTGAGTCATGTCACTTTTAATTTATTGCTGGCCGAAAGTTCAACAAAGTGATGCCATTAGTACAGTTAGACAGCCCATGGCGGCACCCCAGTCACATAGCGGGTTTCTGTTCCGCTCTTGTTATGAGAATTTGGGATTCATAATTAGAAGCCGTCATCATATGCAGTGTTTCGAATACTGTTTGAGTAAATTTGACATGACTCTCGTACATTGCAGCCTTACAAAGTTCAGCCACAATGTTTTCTTATTCCGAACACATTATACAGTCATTAAATCCATTAAATATTTCGTCACGTCTTTGTTATCTGGCCCTAAATTGACTGTTCTTTTTTTCTAGTATGTACGTTCGTTCTGACAAATTGCATGCCCGTTCAAATTTAATTGTCAGGCTTTCAAACACAAGAAAATAGAAAATATCATATTCTTTTTATCGCATCAATCTAGTATAGTTGCCAAGCCGCCCGTATATATGCAAATGCAGTTTTAATATTCCGGACATTACAATCAATTTTTAACCGTTAGGTCAAGGTAATAGGTCTGGCCTCAATGTAGTATTTTTTCTCTCTGCTGAAAAATTATAGTTTCCATCGTTAAACTAGTTTATACCATTGTTTTTGATGCCAGAAGGAGCTTTTGTGATGGTGAATATGATGGAGTCAGTTAAAGGGTTGGTGTTCTTGGAGAGAAATGTACTAATAAACAATAAAGAATATTCAAGTGCACATTTAAATTAAAAATCAAAACACATGTATTCGAGCTTTGGGGACTATCTGTGTTCTACCACCTGTTTCACCATTTTGGATGCTTGCTTCATATATGCCGGGGTATTGTGTTGTACTGCGTTACAATGTGAAATAAGGCACTTGAAAAGGTATATTATTTGGGGTTTTAGTTTATCTATTTGCATGTGTGAGTCTTCTTCGGGCCGTTCAAGAGTTAGTAGAAACATTTATCGTAAATTATTTAAAGTAAAACGCCAGAACATGACCAAAGTTGACTTCCTAGCGTAGGGGGAAATTGTATTAAAAGACCATATACATCTAATCAAACCAAATTGTAAGTGATTTTGGAGCCCTACATAGAAGGGCCTGCAACTGATATCGAGAAAATCGATTATTTTGTTCGATGTTTTTATTTGTTAAGGTATTGTCTTTTCGCACTTTTGAAATAAACAAAACATGACTTGTGTTTTGTTTTTTCCTCTGAAATAAGCCATGCCTAAAGTAGTTCAATAAAAATATATCAAGTTACACCTAACCATATATTTTAATTGCAGTTACGTGTCAATCAGAAGGGTGGAGTGGAGATCATTGAAACACAGACCACCGATCTTGGAACTTTGGTAAGGATAACATACATGTCTTCACCTTAGATATTTTAATTGACTTAGTTACAGTTGGTCAAATGAGCATTTGTATTTTACCTGAGTATACACTCAAGGTGAACTATTGGAAGGTTGCTCAAAGAGTTTTGATCTGTTAAAACATGGAAGCTGGGAGGTAGGGATTTTTCAATTTATGACTTTGTAGAAAAAGTAATTGAAACTTACTGTCCAAATGTTGCTTGTGTGCATTTACCTTTAGTATGATTATTCTAGACCGGATCTGGCAGCGCAATCGATAGATCGTAGCCACGAGGAAATGAAGACCCCTGGTTCAATCATATCATGGTCTGCGACATACCAAAGTCATTAGACATGATAATAGTATTGCTCCCTCTCTAATGCTCAATCAAATAAAAGGATAGCTATACAACTGGTCTGCCTGGTGTCAGGAAAATGAGACTTGGTTTGATCTTCATGGCATGCTATATTTACAATGGTGGACTCAGACCTGGTAGGGCAAACGGTAGAGGTTTGGCTCCAGATACGGGATACCCTTGGTTAGATCCCATGCTTTGACATAAAAATCGTAATGATATAGCTCCGTTGCTGACGCCCGAGCACATATAAAAGTAGTTCTGGTTGGGCAGACAATTAGTCAAATTGGACTGGGTTGGGTGCCCGGTGTTTACGGCATGCTATACACAGTTAATGCAGCACTACATCTGTTCTAAGTGGACACCATCTTCAAATAACTAAATCATGTTGTTGTGACAATAAACCGTATAAACAATTAGTCAGGTCTGTAAACTTAACTGATATTTCCTTTCTCGCCAAAAAGCAAGGCGTGGAACAATCACAATAAATGGTATAATAAAGTATAACCTCTATGATAACTAACGGTCCTTCAAAATATTATGTTGTTGTTTGTTTGTGAGGCTCTTAGTGTTGCAATGATTATTAACCTCTTTAAGCTGCTTTAGATCAACACGCAAGTACGGTTTATCTTTTCTATGTGTTTCTTACTAAATTTCATTTGCATTTGTCAGTCACAAACGATACAACAATTGGCATGATAGTTGCACAACAATTTAAACATCTTAGTGTTGATTTTTACCCATGTGTGGTTCTGTTTGTTTAATGCAAAACTTTGATAGTTTCTTTAACATGGTACTATTTAAGCTCAGCGTGCAGACATATAATTTTTATTTTGAAAAAAAGTACATTTGGTATGGTAGTTTTGTAAACTAAAAGCCCTGTAGGTTTATGGTTTTATCACAGAACATGTCATGCCAAAGTCTTTGAAAATGTGCTAGTTCGTCTCCTTCGTTATTATATCATAGTAGATATGTGTCTTGTTTTTTTTTTACTTTGAGATTTTTTATTTGATTTTGTTGATCGTTTAAATGATTTTGAGACTCTGCTTAGAAGAAGGGATGTTTTGACAGATGAAGGCATGATGCTAACGCATTGATCATTTAGGAATGGCAGTAACTATTCCCTGACAGGGACTTTTCAGAAGTGCAATATTATGCAAAAACCCTGTAAATCCAGAAGACTTTGACTTCAAGTACAGTGTACAAGGACCATTACTCTATTTTCCATAGTTTAGGAGTTATTTCCCTTTGTTCATTGTCACACATTAATTAAAAACATATATTTGGCAAAAAAGCCCTTTTGGACTAGCGTTTATTTGGCGAACATCCATCGGTTCTACAAATCCTCTTAAGCAATCCTGCTTGGTATTAGTTTTTTTTATATTTAATATGTATTTATTGGAGGGACACAAATATACATTACCTTAGTAATGATTTGATAAACATGAAACGATTCAGAAAATAACAATGGACCAATGTGTCACGCAGGCATAAAGTTACTGGCCTTATACTGAGAGTAAACAAATATTGTTTACTATTTTTGTAGAGGAATATAGTGCAATGGTTTTGTTGAAATTTGTTTAATAGTAATATTGAGTTCCTATGTAAATGTTTATTACACGTTTATGTTAACATGTATTCCTTCAAAAATGTTTTGGTTTTTATGTGTTTATGTTTACAAATGTATTATAACATAACTCAAGATGATGTCTTACAATCATTTTCCTGGTTGTTTATAGTACTAATATTGGTAATTTAAAAAAAGTAATGGGGATCACTTGACTATCAGTGACAATATATCACACATATTACTAATTTAACTTGAAATCACACAGTACAGCAACAAATAAAGCTTAACTTTATACACCTATAAACTATACAATTAAAATCTTGATAGCAATGTTGTGACAGTATAAGTTCACAGGTACTTAAGATGAAATGTCAGAATCACTTGCTTTGTATCCTGGATGCATTAAAACTATTTTCCAGCTGAAAAACTTCTAGCATTTTTTAATTAAGTAAACTGTTATGGCAAATCAGATTCCTACATGGACATACACTGTACGTGTAGTCGTGATGAGGTTCAGGGCTTAAAATCAGGTAGTTAAATAGGATTAAAATGATTGCAAGTATACATAAAACATGTTTTTCTCCATATTGCCAACGTTCTATGTCTTGTATGTGTTTATATTTAGATTGCTTGAAATTGATTCCATACCATTTTAAATTATATATATATATATATATATATATATATATATATATATTATATGATATAGATATATATATAAATATATAATATATATATATATATATATATATATATATATATATATATACTATATATATATATATATATATATATATATATATATATATATATATATCTATATATATATATATAAGTAAGATGTTATTAAGATAGATCTAAAAATTATAAATTAAACATGTCTTTTAAGAACATTGCAAGAAGTGAAGATCAGGATGGTGGATGCAGGCTCGACTTAACTGCCTGTTTTTAATATTATTATCATGTTTTAGGTTGTGCTTATTGAAAACAAAATAATAATACAAATGTTACATTGTTGTTATTGATTATGACATTTTCATCCACACCAAACTGCTTTCTTCTTTCCATTTTGCCTTCAGCAGTCTCCAGTGATGAATGCAGATACAATTTGCTGCTTTTGTTATGTTGATATACAACCCACCACCATCGTATCAGAAACTAATGTGTCTTTATTGGTTTCAAAGAAAATACCATTATATTTTACATCAGTTCATTAAGTTCAGGAGGACAAAACTAAACCCGTTGTTTTCATATAGTGTATATGCAAAATATAATAAAATGCTGGGATACAGCAACTTCAATAACTGTTGTTGTTTTGTAATCAAATTTATTTTGTCAGATGTAAAGGCACACTTAATAACAATATGTTCATATTGGCAACTTTAAGCAACTAATGTAGGAAAAGACCAATTTTTTCTTGGTAGAACCACCGGCAGCACATCACAGCTAAAATATCTACCCAAATGAAGTTGTCACTCTCAATGGAATACTATCCCATGCCATGAGCATTAAAATCGTTTATTTAAGTTAAGGGACTCACTAATCACAGGAAAATTATAAAAAAACAAATGTAAGACTTCGTCTTCAGAACATTATTTCAGCCTATAAGACAGATTTACTGTTTTATGTTCTCTAGTTGGCAATACAGTATAACATAAACTTGAAATTCCATTTCGGCTGCAGTACACCAGTGGTTCTACCAGGAAATTTGTCATGGGTCTTACTACACCACTGTAGTTGGACATCATTGTTATGAGCCACTTGACTCACGGTCATGTATTTCGAAATCAGCAAAAAATGACAATTGAGCTGTGAAGTTGCATTGAATGACATCTTTTAATGAAGGACTAGACTCGGGTCCCAGTTGCGGCAAACAACATGATATCTGTTGCTGTTTGCATTTTACGATATTACCTCATATCTAGGTTTCCAAATTTAATCATCAAACAGTATGAGTGATTGAAACGAAATTCATCTCAACCTTTCTTGATTGGTCATTGAGCATTGCATTCTCCGACATCAATTTATCTCACATATTGGATAACCTATACAGCGTTCATGTTCTTGATAAATGTAAGTCCATATTAAAAGTATGATTACACTCTATAAATATTATGAGAATGGCATTATTCTTGCTGATTTATTGAATGATTAGTATGTTTGTGAGCCTCGTCAAGATTTGAACCACAGACCTCGCAAATGCTAGCTGATTGCTTTACCAACTGAGCTAAAGAGGCTGTGTTAATAAACTACCCTTGAAATTGCGACACTTCTCTCCCCTAGCATACAGGTATTCACCACATCTCTGGTTCTGCTATACACCATCGTTTAATATCACAACACATCCAGGCTACTGCACAGTAGGCCATGGCGCAAAATATAACAGGCGCAGAAGTGGCGTCTATATGGCAATTCAAACAACAGACCTATCCAATACTAGCATATGAATATATGACACATTTCTAGCAATAGGGAATTTGTTAACAAACTTTCAATGTATTTGCTTCAGAAATATGATCATAACAATATGCTGCTTATGAATCCAATTTACTTTATATTTCATTTGATTTGTAAACAATAATTTTAACGTGTCAGTAATAAGGTAACTTGAAGGATTAACAACTTATTGATAATCGCCGTGTTTAGTGGTGAGTATTTGCATATTGCTCAATACGGTCTTTAATATTTTATGAATGATTTTCGTCACCGAAGTGAGCAGTTATCGGCATGCAATGAATACATGTTTTGTAATGGTCCAACAACAAACAAGCACGTACCATTTGGAAATGTCGTATGAATACAGAAACAAGTATTTAGACACTGAATTACCGAAATTATATTGTTGAACTAAATATTTTATGCTGATCGTTTCTAGCTAGGACGGCTTCGTAAAATCCTGTTTCTAGGTTCGTCCTATAATTGATAAAGTTCTGGAAAGTGTTCCTGATTTTACCCTAGCACATTTTTTTCTTGTCACTATATCTTCGATTCAGCCGAACACGTTTTTCGATTAAAAATAGTCTATTGCAATATGCATACATTCGCCATTGCGTTCACAAGAAACTGCGCATGCGTTATAAATAATCATGAGGCGAGAATATCGGATTTTTACGAGCTCGTTGATTGTACGGGTTTATGGTTCGTACAATGTCGAAAGATTTCCACCTCAAACAAATATCGATCGCAATCGGGGTCAAAATTTGAACATTTTCAATTGGAGAGTTTTATTATATTTACTTTTATTTAGGTGAGTTCGAACTATTAGTAATCTTAAAAGAAATAAATACAATTCAAAGTTTAATTTCTGGTATTATTGTTTGATTTCAGAGTTTGATAAACCTTGTTATTTAGTTCGCTCGTTTACGATTTGATTGTTTAACAAATATTAAGCCTTTGTTTTAAAATGAAAGATTGCGGTGCTTTTTACATTTCCGTGCATTGAACATGCCGCCACCATATTTTCTCACAATCATATTTTTAAACGACTTATTTTAGACATATAACACGTAAGAATAAAAGGTGTTTTAAAACAGGTAGTCACCTGTAAGATATTTCCACATTAAGTCATCTGCCCGATCAAGACTCGAACCCACGCTGAAAACAGGTGTAAAAATGATGGTCGATTGATCTGAAAATTAAATATCGTGCGATTAGATGTATTAACTTTAATTTCATGTATTTTTCGCTATGTTTTGTTCATTCATTTATCCGGGTAAGCAACACGCGTATTTCTGATGTAAAGTGTGGAGTGGGTGGCCTTTTGATGAGGTTAATATAATAGTAATATACCAGTTGAAATTTAAGAATAAGAACGCTCGTGGTACTGCCTATTCTGACAAAAGGAAGACATAAAATGAGTGAGATAGAGCAGTTTTGTTCTGTTATATAAGGGTATTGTTTTTTTCAAAAAGTATTTCCAAAATGCTTACCGATTCTTCTTCTCCTGCCTTCCTTGTAAATAAGAAGAAAACAATTCGGAACGGGAAAAACACGGGAATTGCCTTGATTTCCTGATGCTTATATACGTTTATTACATAAAACACACAATGTGCGTGATGGTTAAGCATTGTCATTTTCTGACCCGCTGTGCTTATGTTTTAGTTAATATAAAGCTTTGATGAGTCCAACGATAAAAAAGCAAGCTACGATGCAATTATAAACTGTAGTATAACACTTACATTATGAACACATGTCCATGAAATAAAATCTCCATACTTTAAGTTCCAAAGAGATCCTAAACAACCTTAAAAAGTACGAATATTTAACTTTTAGAGAAAACAACAATAGTTTTATTTATATGCTTGCATATCTGTTTAACAGAAAACACACAAATCCAAATGCTATTTTAAGCAAATACATGAAAAGCGTTGCTATTCGATAATACTTGTTTACTCTACTGTGAGTAAGAAGATTTGTATTTTTAATTTACAAACATCTAATATATTACATTTAATTGAAAACAGAGTGAGTATTATATTCTTTAATCTGACGAGATGATATTGACTTTGCCAGAGCAGTGTTACTTGAGATAAGCCAAAATGAGGGATGTTGGTTTTATTCACTGATGACCGCCGGTTCAACAAGGCAACGTCATCGGCACTCTGAGACAAGGCATGGCATGGCGACATCCCAATCGTAAGGCGGGTTTTTTTAAACTCGTGTTATGGGGATTCGGAACGTAAATTAGGATGATTAGAGGTGCTGGCATCATATGCAGTGTTTCAGCCATTGTTTGAATATATTGGCTATGACTTTCGGACATTGAAGACTGACAAATGTCACTCTCAATGTTGCCTGAATCCGAACAAATAATGCAGCCATTAAATCCTCAACTCAATCCTGTTCTGTCCATAAAACTATGGACAATATAGGTTTTATAGGTTTGAGTAATATTTCATTTTTGACAATTACGGGACACATTCGTTATTACAAAAAAAAAAGAGTAAGCAGTAAACTGTACAAAACAACCTCTGATTTAGGAATGCCTATGCATAATATACTTCAGGTTTGCATAGTATAACGCCTTAAATTCATATTGTTTTATGTTATGCAATCATTTTAACAGAAAAAAACCTGC
Organism: Sinonovacula constricta; assembly: GCA_007844125.1. Taxonomy (NCBI): domain Eukaryota; kingdom Metazoa; phylum Mollusca; class Bivalvia; order Cardiida; family Solecurtidae; genus Sinonovacula; species Sinonovacula constricta. The sequence goes on along the minus strand of CM017558.1, from coordinate 29,833,699 downwards.
GTTGGATAAATGAATAACATATATAGAACCAATGTTTAAAAGTTTATTTCGTTACACCTGACAACATACATGAGAAGAACATGGAAACATGTGAAGGAAATTCAATTTAATAACAATTAAACAGGCAGAATGAATATACGTGTACTGGCAGAATGAATGTAAATCTAATAATTAGACATACAATTTCTAAATTGCAGTATGTGGTACTAAAGATTTAGGTAATCTAAAGCATTTATGTACACAAGTGGGCATGCTTGTGTTCTGAATTGTGAAGATGTTTAGGCACACATCAAACAAAGTTGGTCTGTCTACTAACTTGCATTATTACATATGTTTTTATATAACACTGTTTTGATGCTTATATCGAAATTTACGTGCTTCGCAAGGGAAACAACTCCTGCTACAACATTACAAATGTCTTGGCGTTATTCCCCTTCGTAGAAATCCGAAACTGTTCAGGCCCTTAATTTAAGCTAAATAAATATAAGTTAAAACTTATCAATGAGTTAATGTTTAAATCGCCCAGAGGCTTGAAAGATTGAACTTATAAATTGTGTAAGGCTGCAGAAACCTGTTTTAACGAATTAAATTAGCCGAATTTATTTAAAACCTAAAACTTGCTTCGAAAAAACAAACTACGCACGTCTTATAATAAACGAACATTCTTCTAATTTAAATTTTATTTGCAATATTTGCAAAAATCAAATATCTTTAACGTCGATAAATGAAATATTTGATGGATTAATTTAAGTATAGTCTTAATATGTATTACGATCGTTTATAAGAAAATTCTAATTCGATTCTTGTTAATCACTGCAACATAACCATCAACGTGAACACATATTCCATATGTTTGTAATGATGGAAAACGTTAAAAATAGCTTTTTAGGACAGACTATCTTCAAAATATTTAAGCGGATTTTTACCAGTGAACTGAAAATACATTTTTATTTCTCAACTGAACGTTATCAAAATATCTTTGAGGTTAACAGCCAGCAACATATGTATATACTATAAAATTAATACAAATCTAAGCAATTTAATATTTACAAATAGAAGCAAAACTAATTTAAAAAAGCAAAACAGCAAAACAAAATTATAATAATGAAAAAAAAATGACTTTCAAAAACAGTTTTATATAGAAATAATAATTAGCCCTCATATATGTACAGAAGAGCCTTGTTTGGAAGCACGCAGTGTAGCAAACATACTAAATATAATCGACATGTGGACCCTGAGATGACGGAAGCCGGAGCCCAAACTAACAATAATTCATACAATAATCAATAACAAGGAAGAGTGTCTTGAGATTCCCTTATTAAACCAGCATGATAAGTCCTTAAAATTAAATTTGACTTCAACATACCTACTCAATAACGATTTTTTCACAAATAATCATAACATAATTTTGAATTAAGTGTATTTTGGTGCGTCCGATAGCACTTACATTAGTCATAATGTTAGTACAACTTTGTTTCGATGTATACTCAATTATAAAATATTATAATAATATTAGTTTTAAAGAAGTGTTTCAGCATGGGAAGCCTTCTTTCCAACGCCTTGTGCATTTGATTTACCATTTGATCGTTTTTTTTGCAAACCTTAAATCGCTTACAGGGATAAAACTGCACTGCACAGACAACACATTTCTGAGCTATTATTCAGTATGTGACTTCCATCGCTCTTCTTCTTAGAAGAGACTAGAACATGTATCCGTGATAGTAAACGCTTGCTGGGTACGCACCAACTTGTTGAAAATGTCTGACCTAACGATTGCACAGGGTCATGCCAAAATGTTGACTCTCTCTTTGCTTATCAAATTATAATTGTCAGTTATTTCTTATAACGCGGACATAGATGGACGAGGTGTTAATAAACACAAACACTTTTAAACCGGACATGGTAGCGCAATCGGTAGAGCGTCGGCTCCAGGTATGGGAGACCGGGTTCGATCCCGGACCGCGACATACCAAAGTAGTAAAATGGTAGTGGTATAGCTCCCTTGCTTACGCTAAATCAAATATAAGGGAGGTTCCACAACTGGTTGACCTTGTGTCTGGATAATGTGACTGGGCGTGGTTTCATCAAAGGTGTTCATGGCATGCTATACACAGTGAAGGCAGCAAGCATATCTGGTTCAAGTGGACACCGTCTCCAGATAACTTTAATACTGTTGGTGGAACGATAAACCCAATACACAAACACACACTTTTAACAATAAAAAGCATTCTAAAACAAGTTAAGTTTAAATGAAGAAATTATGTTAAATCAGTTTCCAATAATGGCCTTTTTTGTAACCTGGATTTGAAACACTTATGACTCGGTATAAACCGCATGAACGGCTGTCTATATTTATTAGAGGAACACCTCTGTTAACCTATTGAGAAAACAAGGCAAACGGAACATGTTTTTGTATTCCTATAACATAGAAAGACGGATCTTTTGTATGTTGCAATCGTATTGGACTTTGCCATATATTCGTTTACATACCATGGTAAGAATGTAATTCTTATCGGCGTCTAATATTACTGATTTAGTATCAATACCATATTTTAGTGCCTTCGTTTATAACTTTTCTAAACACTTGGATCTTTTTTGTTTATCACTGATAACATTTTTCTACAGCTTTCGACTATTTGATAAAGAGTTAAATGTATAAGAAAGTATCATATAAGCTTAAGCATATATAAATACAATTGTGTGAATTTGCTGAGATGTATAGGTATATCTTTTGTAAACTTTAATATGTAAACATGTTTTGTTTGCATTTTTCTGTTTCACTTAAAACTTTGTGTCAAGGTAAACAAGCGCTCATCGCGTGGTTTTGAGGCCCATTCTTTGTGAATGGCTTAATGTTGGAAGATCTTCAATTTGACTTGCATTTCAACGGTGGTTCTACGCTGATGTTGGTCGTTGCGATTTATTTAATAAAAAGTAAATAATATCCCTTGCATGGAATTGATGTAAGATTTAAACTTATCGTTAAGTGAAGAAAGAGTATAGAACAAAGTTTCGTTATAAAGTACATTTTTAAGATACATAAGCTGTAAGGGATATAGTATTTTAACGGCACTGCTGCTACATTTCATTCACATACACATGTTCTTGGTCACTGTCATTCCCTGAAAAGAAATATACACATGGTACAAAATACTGATATGATACGGTGTCAATACGTCTTTAAACGAAATAAGTAAGCAGAGTAGTAAGTATGTAGTAAGCAAATTTAAGCCATTTTTGTACGCATGAATGAAGAACATTTATTTATGTTATGTATATATAAATCAGTTGTACCATTTTGGCGTCCTTGATCCCGACAGGTATCATAGGCTGGTTCATTAATTGGTACACTATACGTCATTGCAAATGGTTCCCCGTACATATGTGGCCTTTAAGAAAATATGTCGATATGTATAAATTGATAAATACTGGACGACATTACTGCTTTGTAACTCATTATATATTTTTCAAATACTATTTGATATCCCAGCCTTCAGTATTTAAAATAAGAAGAAATGGAAAACTAGAGCAGCTAATCACTTTCTTCATATTTAAGAAAAATATTGCTATGATAGGAAGACATTTTATTGTATACTGTTTCAAATAAGCTTGTAATCGTTGGCTGTTCATCCTCCATTGCAAGAACAGTTGTTATTGTAAATAGTTCTTGCCTTTTCTCTATCTTTGGAGAACACTTGACGGAACCTGCAGACATGTATAATAGTTTATATAAATTAAACAAGACAAATAAACAAAACCCTGGATATATATATATATATATATATATATATATATATATATATATATATATATATATATATATTTAAGAGAGATAAAAGTCTAAAAGTCAAGTGAGAGAGAAGAGAGAGAGAGTTAAAAAGAGAGTGAGAAACAGATACAGAGAGAGAGAGAGAGAGACAGAGAGACAGAGAGACAGAGGGAGATAAACGTATTTACATGTCTAATACTCTAAATAATATATAAAATATATGCCTCAGTATTACGTAGGTTAAAAATGACGTGATGAACGCAGTCACAATGATACAAACGAATACAAATATGTGATACCGTACATGATTTTAAGATCTCTGCAAGATTTACAGCACAGATTCCTGTATTGTAGACCTGATTTGAGATGAAAACTTGCATTTACCAGTAGAGTCTATTGTGTCTATTTAAAGTATTGTTAATAAAGCCACTTATTACTTAACTGTGTTATTTCTGAATAGATTACATAACTTTCTACTGTGTTATTTAAATAGATAACATAAATTTCTGCATGAGTCTATGGGAACTTAACGATGTAGGAAGACCGAAATCCCTATCAATATGTAAATTAGTACAGTTCCTATAAGTGTTACCACAGATATTTAAATCGAAACTACGTCTAGACTCCCGATGTATGAACACTGTCACCTTCAAGTTTCTTTTCCAATCGAGTACTTAAAGTGCTAAAGATGGTGAAAAAGTTGTCAAATTTGATGTTTCTGTTTTCATTCAGAGACGATTAGCATAGACTGTAGTACCATTAGCAATTAATTAACGTATTTGTTGATGTGACGTTATTATTTAATTAAACGTGCGTCAAAACCTTTCCTGGTGAAAATCATTTTTTTACTGATTAGCACGACATAACTTTCAATTGTCAGTAATTTAATAATAAATGGTATAAATATATAATAATATTGTATAGGTATCAATGTTCAAAGAAGAAACATCACAATTCTGCTTTACATTTGAAAATTGCGAAATATTTTGTTTTGTCTGTCCGAAATACCACAAGGTAGATGACGCTGTTTTCCACCAACACAAACATTAGAAACATTAAAATAATTCTGGAAAAAAGCCAATGTGCTTCAATTGAAATACGAACTGGGGCCAAATCATGGGCCGTTCATTAAAATGTCACAGAATGAAAAGTCAATTTACAAAATACGAACAAAAAGGCAAAATTTAATTCTGAAGGAATTTTAACTGACAGAGTAATTAAAGTTTTGAAAATGTCTGTGTGTTAGAAACTCCACTAATTTGCGGATTGTTGAGCAACCGTTAGTCTGTGGTCTAGATAAAAGAGAGTTAAAAACCTAAACGGCACACAATTCCATAAGGTAATTATAAAATGAAACGCGCAGCATTCCTTTCCTATTTATTGCCTTCAGTTACAATTCAATTGATTCTATCAACAATAATAAAGAGATAATGGGAATTGCGAAACAATTATACATTTAATAATATTCAGCAACGACCAATATGCTACTTGAGCAAATCAATAACATACATGTATGTATTATATCACAACACACATATGGGCCTTTATGACGACCTATTTGTGACCTATTTGTGGGGCGCTCGCTCCGGTACCCTTAAGTCGTGGGCTTTCTTGGTCCGGGCCGTTTTGGACCGGGCTGTTTTAAAGTTTGAGCCTTTATGACCCGACACCCATACAACTTATTATCGGTGAAGTATCACAAATAATCTGCAACAGTCAACTTTAGACGAAATCTCTCAAGATTATGCTGATACCACTTTAGATTTCAGGAACATTAAACTACACCATCCTTCTAATTTTCTATTGTTTATCTTTCTAGTATTTATAGTTTAGCAGGAAAAGTAGTAACAAACAACACACACACTTGGGAAATCTCAAACAGTGCTGTTATACTCAAGCCATGAACAAGAAAAAGGTTGAAATTATGTACTTATGCAATCAACAATTCCTTATAATTAGAGCAAAATACTACTACTAGTACTGTTGTAATGTAATATTAGCATATTAATTAGTTTTCAGTTAAATAATAATTGGTTATAATTAATAAGTTAAAGACATCGTTCCGTGTAAATAAACTAAGTGCAAGTTAACTTAAAGCAGGACAATGAATGACATGAATAATAACCCAAATGATACAATATACATTTTGTGTACCGGGAAACTAGTAAATTAGTAATAAAGAGGCACGATTCAGGACCGTGATTGATGTATACGTCAAAATATAGGCGAGGAGCGTGAGTTGTGCACTCCAGGAATGACACGATCGTCAACAATATATGCGAGCTCAGTTCGGATAAGCAACTAGTTTTGAGACTATATATGGTAGGATTTCAGAATGGGAGAGGAGGGGAGGAATTGAGATGAGCTCGGGACATGAGAGTGGATTTGAACAAGTTAGAGAGTGTTATTCACGCCTCACTGTTGTTAGATTGTAAAATGTAACTTTCATTGATAAAATGGTAATCATAGGATGATGTTGCATTCTAACATGAAGCCCCGTTACGCCACACTACTACTTCTACTATTACTACTACTACTACTACTACTACTACTACTACTACTACTACTACTACTACTACTACTACTACTACTACTACTACTACTGCTGCTGCTGCTGCTGCTGCTGCTGCTAATAATAATAATAATAATAATAATAATAATAACAATAATAATAATAATAATAATAATAATAATAATAATAATAATAATAATAATAATAATAATAATAATAATAATAATAATAATAATAATAATAATAATAATATATGAAGAAGATTAAGAATATGGTGAATATGAAGAATAAATAGAACCAGTACAGTCTGTTCGAACTTAGAAATAGTGCCCTCTTCTCTATTTCTTCTCAGTTAAAACGTAGAACATTACCGTTGTTTTATTTTCCAGAGTACAGCAACAATCACCGCAGCAACAAGTAATACTATGATTACGCCCATCTCAGCACCGACAAGTACGGCGTTGACAGTGTACATGGCATCGATGTTAAATGTCTCACACATACTGCCGACGTATCCGTCATAGCAACCAGAAGGACATTCTCCGGTGACAGGGTCACACGACCCGTTCTTACAAGGCCCACATGGAGTGCAGTCAGATCCAAAAGTGTGCACAGGGCAAATAATCTCTAAAACACCAACATACCCGCAATTATAGAGGTGTTTTATTTCATTATTGGTATATATACAGGTCTGCATTTAAGATTTAATATGAAGAAAAAACATCAATAATTAGTAATGATTGAAAAAGAATGATACAGAATCGCTAAAAATGGCGTTCTGGTATTTTGGTCAATGTTTTATGTATTGTTTGTTGCAGCGATTTAAGTTGGAAATGCAAGTGTATGATCGTGTACCATATTTATCACTTTTGGCATCAGATCATCTTTTTAACAGACACTGTAATATTAATTCGTTCAAACAGAGTGTTTGTTCCTAGTACATAATACAATTTATTTAGTCTCATGCCACTTGGTGCATGTTTTGACGAGTAAATTTTAAAAGGCTAACGTGTTCATTGGGTTTGCTTTAATCTGACTTTGCTTTAATCTGGTATAATCCAGGTGTCACTCAAAATGTATATCGTAAGTTTTAAATTCCAAAAACCAAGCAGAATGTAAAGACTCTCAATTACATAGAATCTACAAAGAATGAAGCTTAACATTAAAAAGTGGCCATTACAGGCCTATGCTACCTCCATTACACCTATGTATTTCTACGCGCTCTTTTTCATAAGTTCAACGTTCTATCATAGGAATGTCGTGCAGGAAAAAGGGAAAGTCTGGAAAATGTTAGGGCCCGTGGCATACTTATCAGTCTAATACTCAACATAATAATCATAACCATGCATGTAATCATCTGACAACTGACAATTCGCCAACAACAGATCCGCCATCATACGTCGTGATCACTATCGTCACAAGTAACGCATGCTGTAATGTAAAAACTGAGCCGTGCCTTCTTTCCCTAAACACAGACGTTTACGTCAAATAAGGCCTAAACATCTTCTGTTCGGGTCACTCGAGCCTTTCTAAAATATGCCCGACCCTACCGTGTTTGCGGTCTGTAAAAAAGGTTCCCACGTCGTATTGTAGAGTTAAAGTAATGAAAATTGCATGTTTGTTTACTTCAGCCATTGTTGACCTACTTAGGAAATATTGCCTTCCGGTAATACTGCGGTAAAAGTTAAGAAATTATCAGAGGTTTCAATGTCAAAATCTGACGACCGTCAAGGCCAGTTTATACGACGTTCCAGTTCTTCCAATTTGTTCATAATAATTGTTCTTTACTACCAGGAACACATAGGCGCAATATTAAAGATTGAGCTTGCATTGACTAGCTAATGGTTAATATAATTATGCATTACACAACTATGCATTCCAACTTTTAAATTGTGACTTGTCAATCAATGAAGGGGTCGTAGGTTTGAGGAGCCAGTACGATTTATATATATTTTATTAGAAAATATAACAAAGAACTGTCGTTACTAACTGTCATGTTCAATTTTCGATCCATCCTGCTCGCACCCATTTGGATAATCTTTGACTTTAGTATATATATTAAAGAGAAAAAGTATCCAAACCTAATAACATTGTCTCCTTACATGATACAATTCTAAATTCCTTTCTAAATTAAAAATAATCTACAATGAAGTTCGAAGACAGTATTATTTATGCAAAATTACCAACTTGTCAATAGCACAATGGTTTCACAGGTACGTATACCCAGTGCACCAGTATACAGCAGCTCTTACTACTGGCATTATACATAGTGTTTCTCTCAAAAACTGTTCCACAAGCAAGCCACCACTTAATAGTTAACGTCTCGAACTGTGAAATTCCTTAGTAAGAGTAAGTTCTCCTGTCTTACCTTGGTAACACAGACTGTCTTTCAATCCAACTTAACGAGTGTACCTTACCAATGACCAAAGCAAACACAAAGAAAGAAAAGAAAGTGGTTATAATTGATTGCTTTTTTTACAAATATATTCCACCGTTTAAAACTTACAAACATACGACACTATATGCTTGAATAATAACGACATCTGAATTCACGAGAATACAGTCGCCAATCCGTCGATTTTTTCATGTATACCGCTTTTCCGTCTGGTCAGAACCACAACTAACATGAAGGGTAATTGTATCACAATAAAGTTACCTTTGCTGCATGAGTTGTTATTAAATCAAACATTGGAACCGCTCGACACTTCTGAAAGCAAAAATATGCTAGAACAAATCAAGTATATCCTTACGTTCGTCACATTTCTCGCCATGCCATCCCGATTCACAGTCGTTTTCACATCGGCCGTCAGATGGGTAACATACACGAGAGGGGGAACAGTGTTCGCTACACACTTGAGAACAGTTGGGTCCATACAATCCTAATACACACCCTATTGTATATGCAGATAAAAGAAAAGAAAATCTTCAATTAATGAGTTTGCACTTGTTATGTCCTTTCTGATAGATAATATTAACAAAATAAGCTTAATAAAATGTGATTTATTTATTATAAATTGGATTTTGCAGAATTATAATCTCGTTGAACATAAGCAATTGTCGTCCGTAATTGAATCGCTGTATGATTAGTGAAAACTTTGATTCAAATCTAGGATTTGAAACTCACATCAACATATTTTGTGAGGCTCTCTTTTAATAACTAGATAAATATGTAAATAAATACCCGTGTTACACCTAGAGTCCATCCAGCCAGCAGCACATCCCAGAGGACAATAACCAGTCACCTTGTCACAGATACCGTTTTCCACACAATTATTGCTACAATGTTCAGAACAGTTCTCGCCAAATGTTTCAACAGGGCACTCTGTAAAATATAAGTTTAAAACCTTTTCTTTTGTCACACAGATTGACAAAACTATTTCTTTTATAATTGTGCTTTAGGATAAAGACACTATTAGTTCTTATGAAATGTCTGTCTACTGTAATAATTATAGACAGAAATGCTTTCATGTTTAATTACTTTTAAAACTTTCAATGGACAGTATAAGCAGCTCTTAAAAAAATGTGTTCCTTTTTTTATGTCTAACTTCATGCCATTTATATTTATGAGTTCGTAGTTGTCTTTCATTGCTCACCTTTCCTTTTGGAGATAATAGGATAAAGTTGGTGATTTTATACAGAAAATCTCACATTCACCAGCTAGATCTTTGCAAGTTGGAAGATATTTAAATACCATATGAGAATTGCCAAATGTATTACAACTAGCATTAAACACAGAAAAACACAAAACAAAAAAGGCAAGTTCAATGTAAAAGTAAAAGTGTTAAATAACACTGAGTTAGTTTATTACACAAATAGAAAAGTAAAAGCATACGCTCAGTTCGTCCGCAAAAGGACGAACTATAAGAAGGTTTATTATGGTTCTTGTTCAATGTTGATGAACTAGTCTTCATACTGAACTGATGCGGTACACTCTAATGCAGGGTCTCAAAATTCCGAACATTTGGAAACAGATATAGAGAAATGTATTAACAGGTTGCCCTGAGTCAGTTGTAGGAAAAGTATTAATCCATTGAATTTAGCCAAACGTGGCCACAAACAAAGTTGTAATGATGACAGAACAGATATCTAAAGTTATCTTACCTGCATCACATTTATCCCCCATCCATCCAGCAGCACATCCCCGTGGACAGCGTCCTTCTACCTTGTCACAGACATCATTGTCTACACAGTGACTGCTACATCTTTCTTGACACCCAGAGTCATAATACCCAATGCTACACTCTGTAATTGGTCAGTTGTAGTAATTCATAACTACATGATAGTTATTTGTTATTGATTTGTTATTGACATTATTAAAATACATTTGTATATGTCAATACAGTTTGAAATTGCGATACTAATTGTCGATACAACGGTCGGACCATTCGATACATACATGTTAAGTGTAGGATCACAAGTCTCTCTCTCTCTCTATCTCCCTCTCACTTTCCCTCTCCCTCTCTCTCTCTCTTCTCTCTCTCTCTCTCTCTTCCTCTCTCTCTCTTCTCTCTCTCTCTCTTCTCTCTCTCTCCTCTATATATATATATATATATATATATACATATTGAAACATATGATATGACATATTTAACTTATTCACTTAAAAATAATGTAACTTATGAATTTTATTAAAAAGGCCGTAGGAATCACGAATTGACTGAAAACTCAAACATATTGTTAATCCACCTTCGGAACACCCGTTACTATAGCACTTAGGCAAACACAGCGATTGCGATTGATAGTATGTTTAACATCCGGTAATGTGTAAACAAAACGGCCATAATAGTTCACGATTGCGATAAAATATGAAAGAGAAACTGATAAAAACTGATAACAACGTACTTGCCTCCGAAACGGCTGACACGGTGTTTTAACCGAATACTGTATACCGGTATTTGTACCGATACGAGAACGGGAACTCAGCCCTAATGCATTGGGCGATCAATCGTCTTAAAACAACTATATAATCAATTATAACAAAAACCTACAAGGGCCCATGGACGACCCTCAAGGCCAATTATAAATATATATTAGAAAATATAACAAAGAGCTGTCGTAACTAACAGTCATGTTTAATTTTCGATCCATCCTGCTCGCACCCATTAGGATAATCTTTGACTTGAGTATATATATTAAAGAGAAAAAGTATCCAAACCTAATAACATTGTCTCCTTACATGATACAATTCTAAATTCCATTCTAAATTAAAAATAAGCCACAATGAAGTTCGAAGACAGTATTATTTATGCAAAATTACCCACTTGTCAATAGCACAATGGTTTCACAAGTACGTATACCCAATATGCACCAGTATAAGGCAGCTCTTTCTACTGGCGTTATACATATTGTTCTTCTCAAAAGCTGTTCCACAAGCAAGCCACCACTTAATAGTTAACGTCTCAAACTGTGAAATTCCTTAGTAAGAGTAAGTTCTCCTGTCTTACCTAGGTAACACATATTGTCTTTTAATCCAAATTAACGAGTGTACCTTACCAATGACCAAAGCAAACATAAAGAAAGAAAAGAAAGTGGTTATAATTGATTGCTTTTTTTACAAATACATTCCACCAGTTAAAACAAATATACGACACTATATGCTTGAATTATAACCACATCTGAATTCACAGGAATACAGTCGCCAATCCGTCGATTTTTTCATGTGTACCGCTTTTCCGTCTAGTCACAACCACAACTAACAAGAAGGGTAATTGTATCGCAATAAAGTTACCGTTGCTGCACGAGTTGTTATAAATCAAACATTGAACCGCTCGACATTTCTGAATGAAAAATTATGCTAGAGCAAATCAAGAATTGTCTTACGTTCGACACATTTCTCGCCTTGCCATCCCGATCCACAGCCGTTTTCACAACGACCGTCAGATGGGTAACATACACGAGAGGGGGAACAGTGTTCGCTACACACTTGAGAACAGTTGGGTCCATACAATCCTACTATACACCCTGTTGTATATGCAGATAAAAGAAAAGAAAATATTCAATTAATGAGATTACACATGTCATGTCCTTTCTGATAGATAATATTTAAATAATAAGCTTAATAAAATGTGATTTATTTATTATAAATAAGATTTTACAGAATAATAATCTCGTTGAGTTAGTATATTACACAAATAGAAAAAGTAAAAGCATAGGCTTAATTCGTGCGCAAAAGGACGAACTATAAGAAGGTTTATTATGGTCTTGATGAACTAGTCTTCATACTGAACTGATGAGGATCACTCTTATGCACGGTCTCAAAATTTCCGAACATTTAGAAACAGATATAGAGAAATGTATTAACAGGTTGCGCTGAGTCTGTTGTGGAAAGTATTAATCCATTGAATTTTGCCTAACTTGGCCACAAACAAAGTTGTAATGATAACACAACAGCTATCTAAAGTTATCTTGCATGCATCACATTTATCCCCCATCCATCCAGCAGCACATCCCCGTGGACAGCGTCCTTCTACCTTGTCACAGGACATCATTGTCTACACAGTGACTGCTACACTCTTTCTTGACACCCAGAGCCATAATACCCAATGCTACACTCTGTAATTGTGTCAGTTGTAGTAATTCAATAACTCCATGGATAGGTATATTGCTCCCTATTGACATTACTTAAAATACATTGGTATATGTCAATACAGTTTGAAAGTGCGATACTTATTGGTCGATACAACGGTCGGACCATTCCCTACCTACGTGTTAAGTGTAAGATCACAAGTCGATATAGATATAGATAGAGAACATGACCATATAGATATATAGAGAGTATAGATACGATAGATCTATATTATATATAGTAGAGCATCTATATATAGATATATATACTATCGATATATATAGATAATATATATATATAGAATATAGATCTATCTATATATATATACTATATATATTGAGCATACAATATATGCTTGAGGCATTAGGGGACACCTCCTTAAAACATGCATTCAGGGGACAATTTACAGAATTGATTTTCTAAGGATCTGATGACATATTTATAGCCTTCAAAGCGCAAAGAATGTTCCCTGAATTCAATTTAAATAAATTGTCCCCCTAATATTTGCTTAGTACATTATATACTTAAAGGGGACCAAAAGATATACAAAATATATCACATACATTAGGGTGACCGATGCACGTTTCAGGAATTAGGGAGACATTACACAAGATGTTTTTTCATGGCATTTCTAATAACAAGACTTCTTATAGAGACAACATTCTTGATTATTCGAGTACAACATAAATGGCACAATGTGTTGATATAAAAAAATGTACTGTGACCATTTTAATAGTTCAGAAAATTTAACTTTAAATAATCTTGAAAACGTAAGAAAAAGAAAGGGTCCCAAAGTGGCATATTACAGTGTATAAAACAACACAAAGAATAACAATCTTTAAATAAGCACTGTTATATAAATACATACAACATGTAGTCATTTTATTGTGCACATGTTGAAAATAAGCTCATGTACAACCAGGACGAGGTGATATTTATACGGTATACATCGTATTAAAGCGTGTGAAATTGAGTTATATATTTGTGTACTAGTTTGCCATCCTTGTACCAAAAGCAAACACACTAGATGTTACTGTAGTATGTCTGCAGAAGGTACCAAGGGCTGATGCTTTATGGCGTATTTGCACAGAGTTGTTATATCTACATGTATAGGCTGCAAAAGTGGAAAGGCCATCCTCGTGCCCAATGAAGATGTATTAGCTCTGAGGGTAGAAACATAAGCGTTCTGGCGCACAGCAGAAAATCCTGCCTGAATTGATGCAACGGATGGATCCTAGATGTGTCCCCTAAAAAACAGGACGTCCGAAGAAATCAATACATCAAACACGTCCGGGTACTGGGAATGACTATGATGACCCAGAGGGTAGATATTACCTTGAAGCGAAGGGTTGATAGCAATATATACAACATGGATCAATTAGAATCGCAAAACATGGACAAACATGTCCTGTGTAGGTTTTGAATGTGAAGAAAGTTATGAGGTGAGAAAGATGGCCATGGCTCAGAGGGAAGGCATCACCTTACAGGAGGACACGTTGGTTGGAAAATACAAGGATGTGAAACTTCTCGCCGTGAGGTATTAAACAAGAAGCAACTCAAGGCTATGGCGTCACTAACTATTCGCGGTTAAGGAAATAACTGTTGGTTGAGAAGGTAAAACAAAGCCTTGAGGAAGGATGCGATTAAGGTACATAATGCTGAAAAAAAATGTTTGACTCAAATTCCAAGTTTTAAAGTACATGTGACTGACCTTTAACTTACTGATCCCAAATCAATGTGCATATGTTGGACACAAATTGTGCACAAGCGTCATTAGCTTCTATGAAGTACATGACACATCGTCTCATGATGATACATATATATGCCAAATATATAAGACCGTCTCCAGATAACTGAAATACTGTAGGTGGGACGATAAACCCAATAAACAAACAAATATATAAGACCTAGGTCAAAGGAAAACTAGAAAAACTGTGAAACCTAGAAAAACTGTGAGCCTGAAGGTCACAAATAAACACCCCCTCGCCCCCCCCCCCCCACATAAATATTTCATTGATCCAAGTCCATGGATAGCTATAGAAAACAACCAAAATTCGGGAAAAAATAGGAGGTGCACATCTGCATATATAAGAAAGAATTACTGAAAATATGAAGAAAATTCATCAAGGGGAATGAGAAGAATAAGAAGAACACACACTAAAACAATATGTCTTTCCAGTCAGGGAAGGGGAGACATAATTTTAATGAAAATAACTTAATGTACATGCTTGCATGTATAAAACAATAATGAAAAATGTATACATTTAGTTTTTATACATTTAAAAATTCATATGATTCATAAGTTTGAATAACATTTCCGAGATGTAAAACTAATTGTCTTTTATATTTATTAGTATTTGAAATGCCAGAAACAAATCCCAATAAAAATACACATTTAAAATATTTGTCATACATTTCAATAATATAAATTTGCAATGAAGGTTCTTTAATTTGCTCTTATATATGGACAACAATGGGGATAACTTTATATTACTAAAAGCTGCATATATAGAAAGTGAAAAAATAATTCAATAGACATAAGGTTAGAAAAAAATTGGAAAATCGAACTTCAATATTTAGAAAGAAAATTTTATCATTACAGCAAATTAAAAAAAATATAAGCTTCTACTTATATTAATATTATAATAATCCTGATGAAGACCCTAGTTAGGTCGAAACGTTGATTAATAAAATAGTTTACTATAACCGATGTTGGTCGTTAGTTTCACTTACCCACTTCTTTATATGTAATTATATTAATATAAATAAATACTGTTATAAATTTGATCTTAAGTACATAATAATAGTAATAAGTTGCTTTTAATTTTAATGGGAATAGATTTTACCCCTTTAAATATTGAATACGTTTTATAAATACAGAAAAAGTAGCTGTGGATTGTACATGCAGAAAAAAGTTTTCATGTTATAAATTATATTACGACAAATTTCACTAAAAGGTAAACAGAAAGTACACGAAAGACAGCCCTAAAATCAATAAGCGCTATGTGCGACCCTATACTGAACCAACATACCACATATCAAATGGCTCTGTCTCTTAGAAACTGAGAAAAATGTTACGAAAATGTTTTGTTTTAAAGAATGCCTTTGACAAATTTCAATAAGTCAGTAAATATGAAGTTAATGTGCGACAGCCCTAAAACCAGTAAGTGCAATATGAGACCCTATACTAAAGCTGCATACCATATATCAAACGGCTAGAACTTGTAGTACTTGAGAAAAAAATACGAAAATTTTCATTTTATGGTATGTATTATGACAAATTTCACTAAGTTGTTAACAATAGATGTAAGACAGCCCTAAAATCAGAAAGCGAAATAAGACACCCTATTTTGAAGCTGCATCCAGCATATTAAGTAGCGGACGGTTGGACTTGCATAGAAAAATGTTACAAAAACTTTCATGAAAAAAACAAGTGCTGTGGATTGTACTTGGAGAGAACATTTTTCACGTTATTGTGTACATTATGACAAATTTCACTAAGTTGGTAAACAGGAATAAGAAGTGTGATAGCCCTGAAAACGGTAAGCAGAGCATGGGACCTTATACTGAAACTGCATTTACAAACCAAGTGTCTCCTACTTGTCGTTCCTGAGAAAAATGTTACGAAAATTTCATGTCATGGTATACAAATTTTACGAAGTCAGTAAAGAGGAAGTAGATCTGTGACAGCCTATATGGCTTCATACCAAATATCAAGTAGCTATGACATATAGGTCCTGACAAAAATGTAACAAAACATACTTTAAATTTTGGCCTTATGTTTTTTTCAGAGCCATTTTCTTTATTGTTTTACAAGTTTGTTCCCTAACAGTTTTACGCTCATTAAATCTTTTAGCACGAGTATTTAAGTATTTTTCTATTCGTGTCAAGTTGTTGAGTGACTCCAAGTGGCTTTCCCTTATAAACCTCAGCATCTCCTCTTTGCCTGAAAATCAAAAGAATATGTTATAAAGGACATCTATTTGGTTTTGTCATTCTAGAGTGAATACATGTACAATTTATAGTAACTGAACCAAAGGTAGTAATTTTAAGATTTTTTGGGTATATAATTATATTATCATGCATGCTATTAAAACTGAAAACATATACAATGTACATGAACATGTATAAATCTTTTATTCAAACTAATATCTAGAGTTTGCTTTTGGCCTTCTTAAAATAAAAAATTGTAAAGAATTAGGACAGATAAATCATTTTATAAATAGAAATAAGAAATTTACTGTTTCTTTAAAATCATGCAAAAAAGCAGAAATAAAAAAGTAGCATCCCCCTTTTAGGCCCCTAATGTCTAAACAAAGAAAAGGGACTCCCTTAATCAATCTAATTTATCCTTTGATGGTGAGGACCATTATTATTAAATGTATAGCAATCAGTTAATTAAAAGTTATTGAGCATACAACTAAATAAATAATGCATTTTTAATCCCTTTTGGTCCCGTTTTCTTAAACGAAAAATGAGGGACCCCAAAAAGAAATCATGCTCATCCTTTGATGGTAAGGAACACCATTGTAAAATTTCATAGCTATCGGTCAACTACAATTCAAGGTATTGTGTATACATCAAAGTTAACAAACAATGACGACGACAGCTTCGTACCATAAAATGTCCGAAATTTCATTGTGATCATATTAAAATAACGTACATGGGAGGGTGCCTTTGCAATTTTGTTTATCTGTCTCAATGTAGACATAACTTCGAAATGTGTGTCGAACTACACCTTTGTCTGTTTCTGATCATTTTACTGAAACAACAAGGATTAAGAAAATTGTGATATGGTAAAGATCAATAAATCTCATCAATAACTATTAAGTAAAAGTAGCCAGAATTCTTAACAAATTCACAGCCCTAGTTTGTGGAGGGCCTTGTCAAAAGTGCTAGAAAAGTGTAAAATAATGCTAATACAGGGTCATCTCTAGGCTAAGGTCATGTGTGAGTACACTGTTGGATGTGTCTAGCCCTTAAGAATATTCAATCTGAGTTTGATGAAAATCTAAGTATTAAGGTGAAGATTAAGTTTAACATTAGGTTAATCTCGGGTATAGGTTTTGTGTATGTTTATCATAAACACCATGTAAGGAATAACAGTCACAGTTATTGAGAAAATGTTCTTTTTGCAATTGTTGTGCAAATTTTATTTAAAATTAAAATTTCATCTAAATTTCAATGTCATTTATGGGGCAAACTGTTAGAAATGTCTTGTACCAAACAAAATTCTGTAAGGTAAATGCACATCAGTCAAGGAATAACAAAGTTTTTGAGAAAATTTTAACATTACGGTCAAGGTCATGTTTAAGCCCACAGCTATTGCTCCAAGAAACATCCTTCAAAACACAACAAAGTTATAGCCCAGGTTCAAAGTTCCATGACAAGAAACAGACTTTGATTGATAAGTAACTTGTTTTTTCTTCGTTATGATTTAAAAAAGCCGCTATTTACAATGTACTTTCATTAAAATGAGTTAGTGGTTTCCAAAAAATACCATAAACAGGCCGACAGACTGACAGTTTAATATGCTTTGGCGTATGCTTTTCCCTAACTATGGAAAGACATAATAGATATTTTAAGTTCTAATGAAACATAATCATTGCGTGATTATTTTTTTTAGGTTTTTGAAATATTCATTTACAATCCTTACAGATTACTCTTTGCATTTCATGATAACAAGGACTTACCATTCTTACCAGGTATGTTCTTAATCCTAGCATGTTTCCGCAGAATGACAGCACTTCTCTGTATTTTCGCCACCAATAACATCATCTTCACTTTCACTTTCTGGGAGTCCACAATTGCTTCGATACTCTGATATTAAAGAGGAA
>CM017558.1:29802390-29814916 GCA_007844125.1 Sinonovacula constricta | reverse complement strand
CAAGTATAATAATTATTTCGGACCTCAGCTAAAAGTGATGTAAAACAATTCGAATTATTGTCTCATCTAGCCTTCAATGATACTGGTGTCCTTGAATTTTTAATGAAGCGCGTCAGATTTTCATAGATGCTTAAATCTAGGTACAACGTACCTGTTTCTGTGACGATAGTCAAGCCACGAATCATCTCAGGTTGTCCAAACCAAGCTCGCCACCATATAGGGCCAACTATTCTTAATGACCTAGTGCATGTGTCCGTCCTTCCATCGACCGTATTGTATGCATCATTAGTTCCCGATTGCCATGCTTCCTTTCTCCATAAGATATTTCCTATAAAAGAATTGCCCGTATTGTTTCTCCATAGCACCATTTTAGAGACACCGAAAAGTTCTGACCGACTTGCAAATTAAATTAAACGTATGAGCTTTGTGCAACTTAAATAAAATTATTACAGCTCCAAAAATATTTAATCATTTTAACTACAAGCCGAAGTCAGCTGGTTAAAATATTGCATATCCTAAATTACTATTGTATTCCACAATAATTAAACTTCATAACGCATCTATGCGACCTGTCAATCAAATAGACCTGTATCAGCTAATCAGTTAACAGCTATGTAATAAGCTATCGCACAACATCGTCAGCCGCCATTTATGTCCCACAAACATGCATTACGTTGGCTTAGCAAATTTATATAAATAAAGGTACTAGAAGACGTGTAAATCAAGAAATGCAATATGCACATTGAATACACTTTGATCAGTCAAATTTATCATAATTCCATATTAATTTTATTTTTGTTGCAATGACTTAAATAGTAACATGTTACAGGTCCGAAATTTACGTATATTAGGAGTACATATTAGATGCATTTACACCACTGACAGTACTTTTAAACTAAATTCAAAACAACGTATAATCATAGGACCGATAGTATCCAGTGATGCAAACATTTATTCAATATTAATTGTACGTTCAAGGATGGAAAATTGTTATTCTTAATATTTTCCTAAAATAGAGTGAAGTCACAAATACTTCAAGATAATGCAGGACTTTGCAATGGTGGTTAACAACGTAGAGAAATCGCCTCTCTGAGTGTAGAACCTTTGTCCTCTGCCTTTTCAAAGTTTGTACATGTTGCAATGCTCATAGGACTTTGTCATCACAACAATGTTACTTGTGCATTGTGGCGGTCGTAAAAAATTCCTTGTGCATGTAATCTATGTTGTTATCTAACTTATCCTATAAGGACTGTTACTTGTATTTCCTTTTATGGACACTGGACATTGGTTCCTCAATTCCATCTTCAGGTTAACAGGATACTACAACAATTAACTCTTCTCTGGTATTTTTTTCTTGATTTAAACATTTAATTTCATTTACTATCAACATTTTTGTAGTTATTCTAATCGAAAAAATCCCTATCTCTCGTCTCTCTTCTAAACACTATGTGGACATATTTTTCAATGACGTCACTACTTTCGTCATAACTTGTCCAATAAAATGTCAGCGCTTGGACTTTTATTCAAATAAATCGGTTTTCTTTTCATTGCTTGCATTTAAGAAACCCATCAGGAAGTGCGAGGTTATAGTTATGTAAAACCGGTTTAAGCACCCAGTCGGTCCATACTGCACTTACTTTTACATTTGGTTTGTACGTGAATACCTTTGCCCCGGCCTTTTCAATTTTGTGTATATATTGCAATTCTCATAGGACTTTGCCATATATATTCTTATTCATATAATGTATAGTTTTAGAAATACCATTTTTCAGATGGAGAGATCTACAAATTAATTTATTATCTAATTATAATCTAATATAATACTTATTATAAATGTATAAATAATAATTTTATCCAAAAATACACTATAGTCACTGTATAAAATAACATTGGTAATGAGGAAGTATGTTAATTGCTTTGTGCTACAGTACAAACAGATTAAAATCAACTGAAAAAGTGTAAGGCACTTTGAAGTAGATTTAATAATATGCATTTATTATTGATAAATTGTATATGATGTCATTTCCTGAATCAAGATATCGTCCATAATGCATAAACGCGTTTAGAACATTGAAACAAACTATTTGGGCAGGGTCTTATTTTACCGCAAATAATTATGCATCACTCTAGGTTAACTCATATACATGAGAGTGGAACATCTTTCCAGCTATACTTATGTTAGCCCGGTATTAATCAACTATAATAACTAAAAATACCAAGCTAATAACGATTGTATGTATACACCTTGATTAAATATTAAGGAATATTACCTATATACAGTTTTGAAGTGAGTGTGTTAATTTGTTATAATTGCATTTTGATCTACTTAAAATAGCTTTATTTAGACCATTTAAGAACAATTTATAATTGGCAAAACTTACGATATTGACAGCCTGGCCCCATCCATTTATCTGCGCATCCTGACACACAACTTCCTGTCGCATCGTCACATTGCTCCGTATTGTCTTTACAATGGCAGAGGTACTTGCAACCTGGCCCATAAACAGCGTGTCCTACTGAGTCACGAGAACAGACTTGACCTGGGGACATTTTACAATGTTTGAATACATACTAATGTGAATTATCAACGTTGAACGTAAAAGCTTACATGGCAATGTTTGGGTGTAATTTTATTGTATAAACATATGCATATTGTTTATCAAAAGTAGTTTTTCTTGGCATTCGTCTTATATGCGATTTTATTTATTTAATAACATAATTTTATATTTTATACTTTTATCTCGATTTACAAAAAAGCATATAAATTTCAATGTGCGCACCAATTATGAGGAAAACGCAATGCACAGCCTCGTGTAGACTCCATTATTATACCGGTTTCTCGGAGAATATTTCTTGGCATCAAAAACAAAAGTAAAATTTTAAGAACTGATTGTGGTATGTTTTCCTCCTTTTAATTAATGTAGATCAAGGAAGACATCCTTGTATAAATCACTTCATTGGTAACAAAGTATAACGTTCGCCTCGCATGGATAGTACATATGGTTGGTAGTTTATGTATATATTCTTTAAACATCGTCGGAATGTTATATCTGAGAGAAGGAAAGACTTTGGACTATGAATCGCACCCCCACTATTTTAATCCCACCACAGGACCAAAGTCCTTAGGCAAGACGATTAACTTCAAATTTCTTCAATTAGTTATACACTTATATGAGTATTGGTTATGCGAAGTGTTATGTACAGTAGTACCCCAGCGTTTGAGGGTACGCTATTCAGGTTGAGGGTTGTTTACCGTTGTGGTTTTGATGACATAGCATTCTCGTAACTGTTAGAAGGAAAGGGATCATGCTAGAAAGTTCATTTGTTTATTTTTAACTGGGTTTCGAGAATGTTCTGACTTTCGTGAATGTTCTAGAAATTCTTTGGGTCTATATAAGGGCGTCTTAGCCGATTTAAAGGAAGTTTGGAGAAAAGTTTGGACATAGAGTTTGGACATACTATATTCTACAGTGATATAAATATTAAAGTGTTGGATTTGGAATTATATTATTTACATTCGTGTATTTTTCTACGTTTGGATTATTTCAGCTGTGCGTATCTACGAGGACAGTCTACCGAAAACTTTTCAGGATTATTTGACGTTGGATTATTAATTGGACTGTTAAAGGGAAACCTCCTAAAGGGACAGACTGTAAGCTAACATTAATTTTGCATCCTCAAATTTTGTCTGATATATTTGTTATTATTTTGTTACGCTTTAAATTTACTTGTTTATTAAAATGAAACATTATTGTACTAGTTTGTTGCTGGCTTGTTCTTTCTGTTACACAATTTCGTCGTGTAGTAAACGTGCCTTTTTATAAATAAAGTTATATAGCGACACCGGTCGTAACACCAGAAAGTGGACAGTTACAAGAAGCTACTATATGTTGACAGAAACTTGCTTTTTGACACGACTGCGAACAAAAAGTTTGAAACACGACTCTTACAAACTCTCAAAAAAGTGACCATATCCGCTTGAAAGGTATTTAGTTCTTGATTTTCTGTACAAATAAGTTATTTTACACAATCATTGTTAACATAAAGTTAAAGTTTACTCAAGCCATATGTACAATTAATTTGTTTCTTGCGAAAGAAAACGCATATGGTTGTTTTATAATTGACATTATCAACATGTATGTCTTCGAGAAGCAGTGGTCACGATTGCAATTGTCTGATATATATATATATATATATATAAAGAGAGAGAGAGAGAGAGAGAGAGAGAGAGAGAGAGAGAGAGAGAGAGAGAGAGAGATCTGATAAAATATTTTGAACCTTGTGAAAAAGGGGGATCTAAAATGTTTTGGTTTAATCGAAAAAAAAAGAAATAAACGTATATTTAACCGAATGTGAAGCGGCATTAAAAAGTCGCGCTAATCCACAAACTAGCTATTCTCATTCATGTACAACAAAAAGTTCTGATTGATAGTGAAACTGGATTTTCGTCCCACCAACAGTAGTTCGGTTATTTGGAAACTGTGTCCACAAGAAGCATAATTAATGATGTCTTCACTGTGTAAAGCATGTCGTGAACGCCTGCCATGATACCACATCGAGTCACATCATCCTGGACTGACGCCGGGCCGACCAGTCGTGGAACTAGCGTTGTCTTTTGCTTTATCCTTGGCGAACGTGTGTCTGTATTTATGTGTGGGTGTTCTTGTTTGAGTGTGTGTGCCTGCGTGTCTGTGTGTATGTCTGTGTGTGCGCATCTGTGTGCGTGCGTGTCTATGTGTGTGCGTGTCTGTGCATGTCTGTGTGTGTCTGTGTGTCAGTGTGTTTGCGTGTATGTGCGTCTGCGTGTATGTGTGTGCGTGTCTGTGTATGTGCGTGTCTATGTGTATGTGCGTATCTGTGTGTGCGTGTCTAAGTGTGTGTGCGTGTTTGTGTTGGTGTGCGTGTGCGTGTGTGTGTGTAGTCAATGTGGAGATGCGCGCATTTAAAACGTCTATGGAATAGAGAAAAAAAACTATAATTCCCTTCCATGTAAAATATGAAAAAATGATTTGAACATCCGCGCACTTGAAATTTGTCACTTATATTATAAATATTTTTGTTTTGTAAAAAAACAATTTTGAAGAAAATTAAGAAAACCTATGAGTAAACAGTCTATAGTTAACCTGGCCTCTATATCCGATGGATAATTGCATTAGATGTCAAGTAATGATTGCAGATAGTGTCCTGGCAATGTTTTTAGACGCCCCTCCCCCACAAAAAGCAACACTTAACAATATATACATGATTGCTTATTTTTATCGAAAGATATTGACCAAAGATTGGGTTGATCATCGACCGACGCGTTTCTTGACGCTTGTCGGTGTGTGGCAGATAAGACTAAACTGCATATTGTTTGTTCTTCCATGAAAAAATACGAGAAAAAGTAAACAGTATCAAAGTATGTTTAAGAATTAGCATATTCCTTCGGAACACATAGGCTATTTTAAATGTACTTTTAGTAATAGTATTCGGAAGTAATATGCGAGAAAAGAAGCTTCGAAGAGATTGAAGCCAAACCGAAATGTCCTGGTATACAGCAGTATGAAAAGGCTATTGGGGCAGTTGGAGTTTGTTCTGTGACAGAAATGTCTGTGTCCGTGCTTCAGGCGAAACCATAAGTTTTCAAAGGTCGTACCTTCACAGAAGGACCTAAAACGAGGTTTCTAATTTTTGGTAAAACAACACTGCGATGACTGTATTTCCACCATTGCCGAGAAATAATTTTTGGAATTGCCTACCTTAAAATGATTATGACAAATTTAAATCTTTAAATTCTTGTTTTAATTTTATCTATTGCTTTTTTATTGTGTGGTACTAGTACTTCCTTCGCCTCCTCCTGCTAATCATCATCTTCGTCATCATCATCATCATCATTATTATCATCATCATCATCATCATCATCATCATCATCATCATCATCGTCATCATCATCATCATCATCATCATCATCATCATCATCATCATCATCATCGTCACCATCATTATCAGCATAAGCACCAGTATTTTAGTTTTATCATAATGAGCGGGAGGAGCAGCATTATTCTTACTACATCATCGTTATCTTTATCATCTTTTTATTACCATTAGCAGCAGCACCAGCAGTAACAATAGTACAAATAGTACATGTATTACAATAGTTATTTTCTTCATAGTAAATGCACATTGTTGTTGTTTTTTAAATTAGCATCCAAAAGGAGTGTTTTTGTGTTTGTTTTTGTTTGTTTTTTTGTAAATTTGGTCAGTTATGATTTTAATTCATTTCATGATAAATATTACATTTAAGATAATATCAGCTGTCCTTTATATTAATTATGCACTTTTCTTCTAAACATAAATACCGTTTTCTAAACATTGTATGTATCAGTGTATTAACAATAATGAGTCAATTATAAAATAGAAAAAATTAAGTATATCGATGAGAAACTCGAACTTGTGCCTGGTAAGAACGGTGAGAAGTGTCTAAAGCAATAACTTTACAAATATATACAAGTAAATAGTTTTTACACATAAATATAGTCTACAATACAGTTTTGTCATAAATATTTGTTTGATATACTATTTAGCTTGTCATTTATGGATTTTTCATCATTGAAATAGTTATTATCTTGTATGTACATGCTTCCTAGTTAAAACACTATTATGAAAGTGTCCCAATAATTAGAAATGTGTAAGAAAGTATTAAGTTAATTATTTGCGATTATTTGAAGCTGTTTTAGAAAAAAGAAAATATAATTGAAAGAATCCATACAATTAGTATTAACGAATTGAATATAACCTTTAGTTTTTAATAATTTATATTCCTTAAATGAAGTAAGTGATACACCACAGAATAAAAGCATACTACACTACAAAGCAGACTATGTCATTAAAGTGAAATACTTTTAGAATTATATTTAAAACAACAAATAAGGAAGATTGCATTATGGAAAAACAAACACTTATCGTTGAAAAAGAAGACACTTTTCAAAACCTATATATGTAAACCTAGTAAAGTAATTATGCTTTATTATCTTCTTTTCTGAAGTTGTGTTGTGATAATGTAATTTCAGTAGTTTTTATATTTTATATTAATAAGGAGATTTCCCTGCAATATATATTAAATAGTCATCAATAGTCAAAGTCGTATATATAATGTATATATATATATAATTATATATATATATATATATATACCTCGAAACATTGTTCTTTTACTCAAGATACATTCTATTATACCATTTGAAAAAAAAAAAACAGTAAATAAGCTTGTAGCTTATTGGGGATGGACAGTCGTTTTAAGTATCAGATCATACTTGGATGAAAACTATATACTGATATCAAAATATTGAAACAGGGCTTGGCCAAGTGATGACTAAATTAACCGTCTATGTACAAGAATCTAATCGTCCGCCTACAGCAGCAAAGCATGAATACATTGTTTGTACAACGAATTACCGATTACTCCCAAACATGTCGGAAATGTCATTCAACTGGTTTAATAAAACCTTGTCGATTAATCATTTAATCCCTTTCAACCAGTTTTCATAACCCGTTAAATCCCTTCTTACCTAAGGCACTAATACTAGACACGTATTATTAACAGCTCGCTGATACCTAACATAGCGCATTATTTTTAAATGTTTCTTTCTGTTTATTTTGCGGAGCATTTAAAAGTAATGAATCTTCACGCTTTGCTGTTAAAAACCTGGTATGTTCAATTATTGTGTGTAGTTTATAGAAACTTGTATAACATTACTTAATCACGATCCTGGCATGTATGCTGAAATGCATTTCTCTGTAATATATTATAAAATTGGAGTGGCTCGTATTCATTAACTACTACACCTTTTACTGGTGATAAATATATCGTCAGATTTAGACAATTATTGCTGTAAAGAAAGAATATTGAATAATAACCAACTGAGTATTTTGTGTATGTATGCATAAGATACCCGATAAAACTATTGATGGATCATTTCGAATTCAACCCTAGGAATAGTTCTTGCGATGAATAGCCATTTCATATTGTGATATTTGTATCGTGGCATGGCATAACTAACCATGTTCCCCATTTTTAAAACTTAAAAGTAATGTATTAGTTGTGTCAATATACACCTTACAATAAATAGTTCTAATGTTTTATTGGCTTAACTTTTATCATAATGCTTAAGAACCTTTATTCATTATTATCAGTTTTTTCATTATTGTTAACAAACACTGTTCTATCGTCTAGATTATTCCCTTAAATTACAATTCTTTACCAATATTGATAAGTCACTCTTATATGTTGCTGGATCGTACATGTCATTGTAAATAATAGTTATACCTAATAAGGTATATTAATAAAAATGATCAGTAGTGTTTATAAACAAAGACAACAAGAGATGTATATGTATGCACGGAGCTCTTGTATCCAATAGGAGCAAATTATATGCCCACCAACACACATACAAGTACATGATACATTCAAGTAAAAAAAACGTAACATGGAACATATGCGCGTTGCCTGCATTTTTTTCAAACAATTTAGTAAACAGTTCAGAAAGACAAACCTCAGCCTCTTAATTCCAACATCGTTAGTTCCTCTTACTAAGGTCGTAAGGAAGAGAGTATGAGCACAGGCCGACACCCTTGTCAAGTAAATATAGCTGAGTATAGTACTATGTCGCGTGTCCATGACGTGCTTTCGCCATTCAGGTAGCACACTATCTGATTTAAGTGATAAATCTTACGATTTAATGTAAATATAAAATGAAAATACTTGGTCAGTGATAAAAAAAACAACATGTTATCACAAGAGGATGAGACAAATAAATCGCGTGGCTTGCTAAGCAATTTAGATTTGCCGTGCCGAGTGTGATTACTTTTTTTTCGGTATGGACTTTCATTTTATTCATTTTAAAAAGGGTCTTGGCCGGATGCGTGTGACTAATTCATCGAGCTGGTGTGTGATGAGGCAAATTTTATCACATCGGGCTTTAAATATATATATATATATATATATAGATATATATATATAGATATATATATATATATATATATATATATAGATATATATATATATATATATATATATATATATATATATATATATATATATATATATATATATTTGGCTTTGTGATTTTAGCTTGGGTTTTAAACCTTTCAGTCGAATGATCAGATAATAAGTCAGGATAAGAGACATCGACACGGCACACAATAACTCGAGAATTAGTTTTCAATTTAATGTCCACGAGGCAGATTGCAATTTTATTGCTGTTTTTCTGTTTTAATGGATGACTATGCACCAACTCAAAGAGCCCATATACAGAGAAGGCTGCATACATAAACATGTACATAGTTCGCTAATATACGCAACGCCTCACCGGATCATGTTTTGCATACGAATATATTATGCCAACGGTCAAGAACAAGTGCAACAACACATACCATCCTGTTCCAAAACGTAACTCACTCTTTGTAGAATAAGAACAAAATAAGAACAAATATTTTCAATACAATATAATATAACCTCTTGTATACATAAAATAAGTGTGACGCTTGAATTAAAATGATATTCACTGTGTTTACACGAATATTTATGTCGCTGATATTGCAATTGGTAGATTATCGACCAAAACATTTATTGAAGTTTGTTGTAAAATCCTCACAAACTTGAATACTGAGGGAAAAAACATCTTCTATTTGAAGAATTGTTTGATATGGATGAATAGGTGCAGTAATAGAAGATAAAGTAGCATTGATTCGATGAGGAACGGTAAAAAATAATTTCATAAATTATCTTATTCACTTAAAGTTTATTACAGCACTGTATACATTTAATATACATGGCAGCGACCAATTAAGATCAATATAGCAACGTCCGGCTTATTGGTGGAGGAGGACCCAAGACACATATGTGGGTAGAACCACAGACGCACAGCAAGTCAGCTGTAAGACCTTTCCACATTAAGGCCTTCGCCCGAAATGGGACGGACTCGAACACACGCGATGGGAGGCTAAGCAGGCCGACTTACAAATCGGCGACTCTATCAGCACACCACTGGAGCCTCTAGTTTATTTTATCGTACTTTTTATTAATTATTCTGAAATGATATTTATTTGGTTTGATTTGAAGATTTTACTCATACACACATGTTTCGAGCGTATATTTACATGCACATTATACTCTCTGGTTGAAATACAGCTATTAAAAGTATATAATACAACGTTAAAGAAATACATACAATGGGTTGCATTTTTGCGAAAGAGAATCATTTGAAACTAGACATATTTACAAAACCTATATTTTTTTTACCAGGGACAGAAATAAACCAGAATTCAATATATTTAAATGCAACAACAAACACTATTACTAAACTAACAGGAATTTAAACATTCAGGCCTAGGCAAAAACTGCATACAAACTTACATGGACATATCCCAGAAAAAAGACATAAATCCCAAAGCTGCTCCGTATCACAAATTTTAGAAAAATTTCAAACGCTGCTTTTATACATAAAAAACAAACTAATCCAACAACAAAACTTGTCGATACAAAGAACAGTTGCCTTATTCACAAGACTGAAAATATATTGTACATAAATCAGCATACTAACACAGAGTAGCCTTTCTACACCCCTACACCCCTTTTATCGTTCATAGTTTTGACCATTCACGCTTAACTTAAAACTTTGTGAAAATGTTCGTTTAAGGCTGGTAAAGATAGAATAGTCAAATTGTAAACATACGTGTAAAACAAAACCGGCGTTGTACCAAACTTAAGAAAAGATTCACACTTGAGCAAATTAAGGAAATATTTGCATGTCTTTCCGAGCAGATTTTATACGAACTGGCATCTGATTGGGCGAAATAGTTGAACAAAACACAAAAACGTCAATATCGTTTCTCTCTTGCACTAACAATATTTGCTTGGTCATTTCGCACGTTCGCTTTCGGTAATGCCGGGGTTACAAAAAAAAGTTTCAAATTAATATTAAATGTACTCAGCGCACGGTCACAATTATCGACGAGTACTTTGTACTTTGTTGTAGTAATGCCTCCGAAAAATATGCAAGTGTAACGTTCAATTCATCGCTGGTTGGCTGCAAAGCTCTCTGACAGGTTTTTCTTGGGCTCTTCATAATAACGACAATTGTCTTGAAAACAAATATCCTTTAATAAATGCCATCAAAATAAGACTATATACACGATCAAAATGTTCTCCTATTAAACGTTGTTAACCTCATTTAACCGTTGTTGACAGCACGTTAACTACCTACTTATTTTGTTCCAGTCACTTGTATTAAAAGAGCCGGCATGCACTTAGAGCGTGCTATTTTCATTGTTTTTTATGTTGATTTTCTTCCTTGTTTGAGCGGATTGCATACGGTCGAGCCAATGTCTACTCCATTGGCCATGAAACCGGTACTGCTGTACAAGAAAGTTGCACAAGGAAGACGCTCATGTTGTTGATAAGTGTATAAGTATAACATACTTATTATCCGCTATGTGTAAATCTAACGCAGTAGTCTAAAACATGTCTAGGATATAACTGGTATACTATGCAAAAATTTTAATCAACCACTATGTGTAAACCTAACACAATAGGCTTAAACCATGTCTATGTTATAACTGGTATAACAGGCACAATATTTTCATCAGCGAAAGCAACAATCTATAAGCATAATGTCTATGTTATAATTGGTAAAACAGGCAATGTTGTATCCTCAGCTAAGTGTAGCTCTAATGCAACAGACTGAGACCATGTCTAGGTCATAACTGGCAAATCGTCCACAATGTTATCATCAGCTGATTGTAAACCTAATGCACCAGGCTAAAACCATGTCTACAATATAACTTGTATAACAGGCAAACTTTTATCTTCTTCTGAAGATTTGGGATTCTATTTTGTAATTTTATGTTATTTGTACCCGTACCAGATACACATGTCTTATTCACTATACTACACTATTTCTGGTGATAACTATTACGATGTGTACTACATTTAAAAGAGTATGGAATAATAATAAAAATGCATGCTAAGGAGTAATTAAAACGCATTATTGATAAAGTGCTATCGTATCTTATGAATTTCTAACGCTAACAAAAGCTGTTGCGTGAAACGATCATTTCGGAATGTAAAATTGTCATCGCATCATGGCCTAAACAAACCCTATTCCCTATTTTTAAAAGGAAAGACATTTTATGTAACGTATAATATTTAAATGTTAACACACTAACACCTGGATAAGCCCTTTATCGGCTGTATTCACAAAGAACAGTTTGTGGCCATGGTTACTAAGGCACTAACATGTCGCTGGATCTTTGTACATGTAATTATAAATAATAAATATAACTTTTAAAGTATATTCATAAAAAAGGATCAGTAGTATTTATATAACAAATACTGAAAGACATAGGCTCATATTGTATGCATGAAGCTCTTGTATCCAGAACATTATTTACCCCCTACTCTACACTTCTCACACAGAAGTACAGGATACATTTCTATACATGTATATCTTATTTATAAAAACCTCTAACTATTAATGCAATACTTAAT